>JABTTQ020000318.1:29-304607 GCA_016081115.2 Rehmannia glutinosa
TTCTAATTAAACTAGAAGGTAAAGAGTGCAATTTTCCAATACCCTAATTGTTTAAACAATATTTGAATGTTGTCCAAAATTTCATAATATCTTACTCACAAACATTCATTTTATACCTTAATTATAATAAAAAGTGTTTGGATTCTGGAATTGAACTCTCAGAATTTACTCAATATACTTTTTTTATTGTTTTCTAAATTTCAGATACTGTTATTACAAGTGTTTTGATACTTGCAAATATTTAAATCAAACATTTATTTTATAATTTGTGTGTTTTACACGCTTAAAATGTACAAAAACAAGCACATTTTTACTTTTAAGACTTATAACTTAAGTATATTAATCCCATTAAGTAAATAACATTCTCATTTTCACACACAAAAAAATAGCAAAATTTTCAAAAATTACAAGAATAATGACAAACAACAAAAATAAACCGTTTTTTTGTGTTTTGTTGACTTACAAAAGTAATTACTTTTGATTAGTAAAGTAAAATGCTTTTGAGGACAAATTGGAACATGAATACTGAATTTAAATTCAGCCACAATGATTAATATATGAAATATTTCAAAATAAATACTAAAAAGATTTTACATACTTAAAATATTCAATAGCTTATTATAATTTATATGTATAGAGGTTTTATATTTATTTGTGTGGTATTAATTGATCTCATAATTCTTGATTCAAGTAATCATAATTGGATTCTCAAAAAAAAATCATAATTGGATGAGATTTTATTAAAGGTCAGAATATCTTTCATTTATTTTTCAGCCCTTCAACATTTCGAAAATTCTTATTTGAACCCTAGCCTTTCCGCTCCCACACGTGCTGAAATCAATATATACGCTCTCCCCTCGCACGTGCTCTCTGTTTGGCGCCATTTCTTCCATTCTTGTCCGAATCATCTTTCTTCCTAAATGAAAACACACACAAAACACACAGTAAAAACCTAGTCCTCGCACCTCAATTTGGAAACGTGCTGCCTTATAATCACAGTTTTCGCCAGGATTCTGCGCCAATGGCGGACGAGGCCTAAACCGAAAAGGCCCAAGATTTCCAGGTTTACCCTTCTCCTTGCACTGTTTTTCTCGCGTCGTTCTTAATCTGTTGCTGTAGTTTATGCAGGAACTTTTTCTCTTGCTTTGTGACAGCGATGCCATTTTTGGGGTTGTAAAGGTAACACTTTTTGATGCAGAAGGTACTGCACTCCGGGCGTTGTATTTTTATTACTTGCTTCAGACGTCTTATTTTCCCTTTGCTTGCTTCGCTGCATTTCTCGTCTCCCAATAAGAATGAAAATGTGTATTCGTTCTTGGGTGATTCATCTGCTTACAATTGAAATTCTGGTTTTTATGTTTGATTTTGCTAACAAAATGTTTCTAGTAATTGCTTTTCTTGAGTATGCATAACTAAATGTATTACCTTCAGGCGGAATGTGTTTTTAGATGTTGCATTGTTCTAACGAATTGGTGTACATTACTTCAGCATGCTTGTACATCACTCTTATGAGCATGTTAAAGCTCCATTAGAGTCAAGATACGACTTTCGTGTTGGATCAATTGGTATGGCTCTAAGTACTCTGTGCGGGTTCTCTACTTTGCAGCATGAATTACTGTGCTCCTAAATTGAAATTTATGCCCCATGTGTTGGATATGATAATGCCTTTAGTAATTTGTCATCAACCTTTCCGTCGGAAAGACGTGATTTAGTTTAAACCGGTCATATTTGACCCATCTCTATATGTTCTCCATGATTTGGGGATTCAGTGCCTGATTCTAACACCTCCTGGAAGCGTCTATCTAGGAAATTAAATATTTAATTTTTGTGTTACTATAGCTGGACTTTTCATTTGATAGTTTATTTTGATCATCTTTCTTTTTTAGCCCATTCTAATGCCATTTGCAGTTTTATTTTGCCTAGTGCAGGCATTTTTCTTTTCTTTCCTTTTTCAACAAGAAATTCTGATCAAATCATATATGGTTCTGCCTGATATGTCTGTTGAAACATAGTATTAATAAAGATAATTTTTTGGTTTCTTAACAGAAGAAAGATTGTAGAATGTTTTGCTGGCTAGTTTTCATTAGAGTCCTATGTTAGACAAACCAAAAGTTCTGTGGACATAAAGATATGATACTTTGTTGCTCTAAGGTTATAAACTATTTCTGGAGATTTTTGTATTCTGACAAACCGGGTACAAATCAGCTTATCGCAAGTAGGTACAGAACTAGGATTTTAGTTAAGTAGAGGCGAGGATGTTTGGTGAAGAACTTCATATACATTATCTAAGCAGAATCCGAGGAAAGTGACTGGGGAAATTTTGCATCTTCAAGTCAGTTATTTAATAGTTTTACATTTATTTGCAGCTGATACGAGGTGGGGTGGATTGCCCCTGTTTGTACCCTAATGGGTCTATCCGGGCTAAATTTTGAGCTCTCTATCTCTCACATTTGGTTAAACAGGAAATGCTTAAAGTTTGATTGCTATAAATCCACGCAAGAAATATGAGAAAATTCATCTTTTACCTGAAATATTTTCAATTTCTAAGACTGTCCTCCTTTCGTTCATGTGCAGGGGATGATGACTACATGCCAGGAAATATAACCAGAATTGAGCTCTGCAATTTTCATGACCTTCAATAAACTGACCTGCAAGCCAGGTTCACGCTTAAATTTGGTTATTGGACCAAATGGATCTGGAAAAAGTTCTCTTGTATGTGCCATTGCACTAGGACTTGGAGGTGAACCTCAGGTTAAAATGATAACAATGATTATTTTCTCTATTTATTCTCTCTTATGCATTTGAAGTATTTATGAGAGAGAAAGCTTTAATGTGCAGCTTCTGGGGAGGGCTACCAGTGTTGGAGCTTATGTGAAGCGTGGGGAGGAATCTGGATATATTAAAAATTTGTCTGAGAGGAGAAAGCAAGGAAGAGTTAATCACCATTACAAGAAAAATAGATACACGTAACAAATCTGAGTGGCTGTTTAATGGTAAACTGCTTGGTCTTCTTGTCACAAACCAAAGTAGTGCCTGAAACTTTGCTCTGATCATGATCTCTTAGATTATAAGTTTGAAGCAACCTTATATGCTTTTAAAAAGCGGGATTTTGTCTTAGTTAATATGTATGTGTTGTATCCTAGATTTCTTCTTTCTCTTAAATTTATGCAGGCAAGTACCAACTATTTATTATGCATTCGGAAATTCAGGTTTTAGGTCATGTTATCTGAAGCATGAAGGAATATATGATTCCTAACTCAAATCAATTCTCTCACACAAATAGCTGATTTCCTTCCTTTCAAATGCACTGATGAACCAGCGGAGACCAATATACAAATGTGCAGATGAGCCTCATCTATCACCTTAGGATGATTCATCCTAGATAAGCTTTAATTTACTAAAGCTGTGCTGCTATCTGGAGCATGATACTTTTGCCTACCTCTTCATTGCTTGCATGAAATTTGAAAATATTCCTTGACGAATACTATTTACTGTCGTTACTCAATTCATGGCATATATTCACAAAATTAGGATTAGATTTTTGTTTTCTGTATGTCAGGGGCATTTTATTACCTCTGAGATGAATTGTTTGACAATGAAACTTTAATGTGTGAATTTCTCAGCCTATATTGCATTTTTCAGGTAAAGTAGTAGGGAAAAAGGAGATTAATGAAGTAATTCAAGGTTCAACATCCAAGTCAATAATTTGACTCAAGTAAGTTCTTGATGAAGTATTTTTGTTATATAGGTGCGATATATGTTCAGTTATCAAAGAAAATGTCCATATTCTTAATTGTACGGGTTCAAAGACTTTTACTGCCTAAAGCACTGTTCCTTTGACAGCATGTGGATATTGTTAGTGTCTTTTCTGTTTTTCTTTAACTATATTTTTATATCACCAAAAATGCCATGTCTTTAAAACTGAAGGACATTATGTTAATCATACCTAACATAGTGGGAAGATGCATTATTATGTTTAATATCGTTCTTGTATGTTCCTTTGGGACTTAACACAGTTTATCCTCGTTTAAATATCTGTTATGTGAAAATATAATTTAGTCATTATTTGCAGCATTTTCCAGTTGTATGTTACGTGGTACCTAAGTTAGATGTCATCTGCTGTCTTCTAAGTTCTTCTATTTATCCTTGGTATAAATGCAATACTGCACTGCTAATTGATCTTTCATTTGTGTTCGCATATTGTTTTATAAGCCATGGCTTAGACCTGTTAGAACAGCTTTTGTTCCATGAAAAGCTTGGAAGATTTAGTTGAGTTTGTGTCTCTTTTGTGCAAGCTAAATGATTCTCTTTAAGTTGGTGAGTGTAATTATCTCACATACATGTCCTATCATGAAAGTGGTCATTTAAGGGGCGGTATCCTCTTTTGTGGTTAATTGCGAGGCTCTTCCAGACATAGGAATACAAAGTTTGACCTTTAGAATAGTACACCTGGAATTCTGGAGAGCCAGATTCTCTGAACATTGCCTTAATGCCCTCATTGTCTGCGACTGTGGAAGGTTGGTCTTTTGAAACTTCACATTGTTATTATCTAAAATGATAGCTATCTCAGGCTTTAATTTTTGCAGTTTTGTTTTCCTTGCAAATCATTTAGTTTCCCAGGTTGTTTCTAGAGTTTTGCCCTCTTCCTCTGCCTATTTCATTTGGAAGTTGAAATTTTTCTGTGATGCAAAGTTGTATGCATTTTTATTGTTCTGAGGTTCAACATTATTTTCTTGGTAGTAGAGCAGACCTTATAAATGTGTATAGATTATGCTTGTTGATGTATATATGCACATGAAGATACATAATTGTTCAAAAGTCACTACCAGTCTGTAGAGATGTGAAGGTGTTTGCTGACTTTGGCAAAACACTTAATATATTCTGAAGTCAGTGGAGAAGTCTTTCAAATTGGTTTCTGTTGTTTCTGGTGTTGGCTTGGATGGTTCTTTTGATAGAAATTTGCATTGATGGTTAAAATTACAGCATCGGGCTGTAGAGTATGGTGAGGAATCACAATCAGCTTGCTTCATCTCACTCAGCGCATTATATGATTTTTGCACATCGTGCTTAGGGTTTTGGTATACTTCGGTTCACTTAAAAGTGTGTGGAATGTGCTCTTCCTTAATTTCTGTGTGTATTTTTCAAATTTGATCCTCAAATACTTTGAGGACTTCTTGTTGTCTACCGTCGTATGTGTTCGTTTTATTGATGATGATTCGTCTTTTATGTATGAGACATAGTTTCCTACTAAATGAGGTAGGATTTGGTGGCAGCTCATAGTTGCTAATGACCATGAACTGGGCTCTGGTAAATGATGAGCTGTCAGCGTAGATGAATTGATGATGCAAACTTAAGAGTTTGTGTATTATTATGACTTTGGAGTTCGTCTACCAGGGAGAGCCAGAGTGCCATGAAGAAGAATTAAAGAACAGTGTGCTGCAGAAGTGCTCTTATTTGAGGTGTATCTGGATTATGGGAATCTGTTTGGGAATGGATGTCTTTTCCCATTGTTATCATTTTTGTTTCGAGGAGCTTTTTAGTAGATAATATTGGCATGAAGATCTCAATTCCTGAATGTTGTGCAGCGATACTATATTGAAATATTTTTAAGCTTACAATTGTCTGACACCTAAGTTCTATTTTCCAAGTTGTCTATGAATACCTAGCTGGATGCAGTCATGTTAAACTTACCACGATCTATCTCCAATACCTTAATCAGAGATCTTGAATATGCTTTCCAGATTTGGCATAAAACAATAGTTCAAAAGGTCAAATTAAAGTAACAGAATGCGGAATAATCAGCCAAAGTGATTGATCCACTTCTTTTCTCTCTTTAGGAGTTTGAAGAGAGTGAGAAGTTCATCATTATTCATTGGCCATTGCCAAGAGTAATAATCAGCCACATGGGTAAATCATAGGGCAGCACATTTCATAGGAATAGTTAGTGCAAATGCATGTTATGTTTAATGTCTTAGCTAGTTGTCACACACCCCAAACACGTGATGAAGTTTCAAATCCTAGCATAGTACTTCCATTACCAAAACTGGCCTAAATTGAACCACTTAAGTTGTATTTCATTAAGCTAGTGAGGTAAGAATGAGTAACTTTAGTTTGCTTTTGTTTATGTAATTTTGTTAATATGCTAAGGGGACATCTTTTTCCTAATTATTTTGATGGTTTTCCTTACATATGCTTGAGGATATGTGCTAGACTTATCTAAGGAGGAAAATAATCAACTTGGTTGATAATAAAAGTTGCATAATCGTAGTTTAGTTAGTGTGTTGACCAAAGGTAGCAGAGACTCAAGAATATGTGCTTAAAGAAGAATTGACAGCTAGTTCCTCTTTGGCGTAACACTTCTCAAAATGATGTATTATGTACATTTGCGCGTATGGTTGAATAATGAGTGTATGCATGTTTGTTATTTTAGAAATGTATGCTATTTTGTGGATATGCATTTAATATGTGTGTGTGTATAAAAGCATTGCTTTCTGTTGGCCCAAATCACTGTTCTCTTTTCTCCTCGGTCTTTATTTGCTGTTGCCTCCTTTCAGAAGCATTTATTTTCATGTATTATGGTTTCTTATTGCTTCTTTTTATTTGAGTAGCTTTTTGAGCATCTAATTATTTGGTCCATTTCTCTGGAATGGGTTTAGTTTCTACCACAAGACAGAGTTTGTGAGTTTGCAAAGTTAACTCCTGTGCAACTCCTTGAAGAGACTGAAAAAAGCTGTTGGTGATCCTCAATTACCTGTTCAGCATCGGACTCTCATCATGAAGAGTCAGGAATTGAAGAAGTTTGAACGAGTAAGTGTTCATTTGGTTTCTCTGTTGCATACTTTCATCAGCTAACTATATATAATCTGGAGAGGAAAATGCATTTAGTGATTCTTGTCATCTATAATAGGCTGTTGCGAGCAATAAAGGGTCTCTGGATCAACTAAAGGCCCATAATGCTGAACTAGAAAAAGATGTTAAGCGTGTTCGCCAAAGAGAAGATCTCTTAGCAAAGGTTTATTCAGCATACTTTTTCCTCTTATCATCAATAGGCCAATCAGTTTGATGTATGAATTGATGGATCACTCTTATGCTTCCAGGCCGAGTCTATGAAAAAAAAGTTGCCATGGCTGAAGTATGATATCAAGAAGGCAGAGTACTTAGAAGCCAAAAAACAGGAGGAGGACGCAAAGCTGAAGCTGGATGACGCTGCCAAGGCTTTGAAGGAACTTAGAGAGCCCATTGAGTGAGCTAATCTGCCTGAACCCTTCTTTTTCGTTTTATCATTAACACCATTGTTTTTTGGTTGGATGTGTGCAACCTTTGAACGCTGTATTCTTTTCACATTGAGGCAAATAAATTTAACCGTGGATGAGACAAAGTCACAAATTATCTCACTCCCACTGAATTTGAGCCTCTTTCATGAAAAAGTAAAACAAACTTTCTGTGGTTGTACATATTTCATCTCTTAAGGATGGTTTGCAACTAATTGCATTGAATTGAACACACTGTTGTGGAGCTTGGTTTGGATTTCCAAACAAGCTTGAAATTGTGTTTGAACATGGCTTAGTTCCTCGAAGCCAATCTTGATTGAGCTTCACGAAGAACAACTCGAGCTCGATCAGTTGATTGTCAAAAATTACGAATCATATCAATTTGATTTGCCAAGTCAGCAAATTGAGGTTTCGATCATAGTTCATTTAGTCTCTAGTCTTAGCCCACATTTGATATTGCCAAGCACTACTTGCTTCCTGTTCTTGTTCCTAATTTTCTTTTTTTTTTCTATTTTTTTTTCAGGAAGCAGAAGGGAGAAAAAGCAAAACAAGAGGCTAAATTGAAAAAGTTGAATGGTTTGTTAGATAGCAACATGAAGAAGCGTATGCAGCTTTCAGAGAATTATAACCATTTAGTATGTTGTCATTACTTCTATCATTTGCCTGCATTTCATAGTTCATGTGTTTCGACTGTTATTTAACTGTTTAATTTTTGTCTAACAATTTGTAGGGAGTTCTAGTTCAGGGACGTATAATGAAGTGGACGATTTGAGGCGTCACGAAGAATCTCGTCAACAAAGAATCTCTAAAGCTAAAGAAGATCTTGCAGCTGCAGAGGCAGAACTTGCAAATCTTCCTCCTTATGAACCTCCAAAGCATAAGATGGTGCGTCTAACTCTCTTTTAACTGATGGTAAATCTCTGGCAATGCCAGATGGCTAGAAGGGACGAGTTATTCAGCTATTCTATTAGAATTTGATTCACAAAATTGGTTTACGGAAAAAAATTCATTTTAAGTGCTTGTCATTTTCTCCTTCTCCTTGTTTTGTTTGCCGTATCCAGGAACAACTAAGTGCTCAAATTATGGAGCTCGAAGAGAGCGCAAAAGAGATGAGATATCAAAAAAGGGAAAAAGAGACGCACCTAAACCGTAATAAAGTGACCCTAACCCAGTGTATAGACAGGTCAATTTCAAGATTTGGCCAACTATGTCTTCGTTTATATATTTGACATTCTGCAAAGCCTTACTTCTCATCCCCCGTATGTCCCATAAGGTTGAGAGAGATGGAGAATGCCAACAATAAGCGTTTACAAGCATTAAAGAATTCTGGTGCTGAGAAGATATTTGAGGCTTATCAATGGGTTCAGGAGCACCGCAGCCAGTTCAATAAGGAAGTTTATGGTCCTGTATTGCTCGAGGTGCATAATTTGAAAATTGAGATGGAAATTTATAATTTTGTATTACATGCCTGTCGTTATGATATACTGTTAGGACTGCATATTCAGGTGAATGTTGCAAATCGGTTTCATGCGGACTACCTAGAGGGTCATGTCGCCTATTACATATGGAAGGTAAATCCGGTTTACAGCTAATCTGTTCAATTTTTTTTCCTATGTCTAAAGTAAGGCAGTCGATTCGACTATTCTTTGATATTAATGTTCACAACATCTGCACATTCTGTTATTTGATAGAGTGAAAAGTATGCTCAATCTCGTGGAAATAATACTAAGAAGTGGATGGAGGTTAATATTATTCGTTGAATAAGAATAACCTTGGCATTGAGATTCCAATTGTGATGTTCCAGATTCCTTTTGTGATATTTCTGTAATAATGTATCCATGTTCTGGGATCAAATCGAATGGTAATTAAATGCTAAATCCAACATTTCATTGATTATGTGGATCAATAATAAAATGAAAAGAAAATCTTGTATCGTCTGTTTATGAAATTAAACAATACCCTTCTATTTTCAAAGTTGTGTGCTTTTGAGTGCTATTTGTTTTTACAAAATGCAAACATTATTTGGTCATGCGATTTATTTCCTTTTCAAGGATTTAACGTGTAGTCCTGCATAGTGCTGAGTAGTTCTGCAGTTACTTTGAATCATGATTTGTATGATGGTTAGCTTAGTCTCCTCTTGTTCATCCATCTATTTTCTTTTTACTGAATGGTTACCTCTTCCAGGCTTTTATTACTCAGGATTCCGAGGATCGTGATTTACTGGTTAAAACCTGAGGTTCTTCGATGTTCCTGTAATCAATCATGTCAGGGATGAAAGTTGCCGTAGGGATCCCTTTCATATAACCGAAGAAGTATTGTTCCGACTTAATTGATATTCAGCATTGTGGCTTTGTTCACAATCACCTGATCTTTTGTTTGATTCCATTTCACAGATGCGTAAGTTTGGCATATCTTCCAGGCTTGACCAAGTCTTTGAAGCTCCTCATGCTGTCAAAGAAGTTCTGATTGGTCAATTTGGATTGGATAATTCAGTATGCTTACTCATTTACTTTTTTGTGTTTTTCTGTTCGTATGAATTCTTAGCAGGATTAGAGATTGCAATATGATCAACAAAGAATAGCGTATCCGAGAGTGAATTTTCAATCTAATGCTTTTGTGATTTTTCCACAGTATATTGGGTCAAAAGAAACCGATGAGAAAGCTGATCTGGTGTTTAAATTGGGAATTATGGACTTCTGGACACCAGAAAATCATTATCGTTGGTCCAGATCCCGCTATGGGAGTCATGTGTCTGGAAATGTTGAATCAGTAGATCGATCCCGACTTCTTTTATGCAGTACGTTTTTCGGAAGATTATTCAGTTGTTCCTCTGTTCTATTTAATAGACTTAGTCTTGTTTTTAGGTCAAATTGAGTTTTTGCAGAATGAATTAATATCAGTTTTTACAGTGTGTATTATGTTATGGTGAAATAGTATAATTAGTTTAACAACTATCAGTTTACAAATATATTAATCTAGAAGAACATAGATGATTGTGAATAATTCTCCCAAGAAAATTCAGTTTAACTTAAAAGGTCAAACCTGTCCTCTAATTAAAGCTGAGATTTTGTTAAGGAAAATTACCTTCCTTTTCAGATTTGGACGTTAAGGAAATTGAGAGTGTCAAATCGAGGAAAGTAGAGCTGGAGGAGAAAATTTCTACTATAGATGCAAATTTGAGAGCTCTTCAAACTGCCTTAAGACGGAAAGAAGATGAAGCAGCTGAACTTCAGCGTGAGCGAGTAAGTGAATATATAGGAGATTGAATCCCGACCTTTATGTCACTGTTTGAAGTCTCTGAGTGAGCTAAGGGTACATTGATTTGACTGCTTTTGTTAAAAAAAAGTATTAGATGTCAAGTTAACCAGGACAATCTTGATTTTTGTTCCATGATATTGCATTTGCTAGGCTAAAAACTTTACTGGTTAGAACCAACTAAACTTTCATATATAATGATACTCACATGGATCAGTCATTACTACTGAAATTAGCATATTACTGCATATATAGATGCAAAATGTGGGTTCTTATGCTGTATAGGGTACCACATATGATAATTTGGTTTCTTGTGCAAGGCATGGGCCCAGAATCTCACTAGTGTGTTAATATCTTGTCCTCATAGGAAAGTGGGACTTGTAGGTGTATAACTGATTTTTTGAGATATTTAAGTGGTGATATACGAGCTTTCTTGTACATGAATGAGGTGGTTACTGATGCTCATCATAACCAGCTTGGTGCAATATGCAAAATTCTCTTTCCTTGTTAAGGAACATAAAAATTTTCCCCATAAGTTACTAAATGCTACTATTCGTATTATGCATGTATCTTACCACTCAGACATATGCCCAAACAAAATATACACTTCCTATACCTTTTTGTAGAATTCATCATTGCCAGTTTTTGGGTGTCCATTTTGCACGATCACTTTTGAGGTCCACATATTTGACCAAAACCTCAATGAAGATTGGTGCACATAGTTTCCATAAGTTAAATCACATCAACTATTTCAGATTGGACCTTGTAATGGTCAAAATTTGAATTATTTCGCTTTTCGGACGTGAAACTTTTCTCTGATCAAATTTAGAGTTCCAGAGTATCAGATCTTGGGACTTGAAACTATTTCCCAAGCTTCATTGACAGAACGCTCAGAAACTTGCGCCAGTGATAATTCATTCGGCATTTTTCTTCCAAAAATAATGTTGGCAAATCTGCTGGTTCTAAAATAGTCAATCAAATATTATATGAGTGATCACCTGAATAGGTGTTGGAGCTTGTTTCTGCTTCTTCCTCAAGGGAAGGGAGTGCCACCACCGATTTCTATCTATCTTCCGAAGCCCACAAAGGCGTAGGGGGAGGAAGGGCATAGCTGAGAAGAGGGCACCACTAATCCCAAAGAGAGTAGCTAAACAACAATTATTCCTTAAGGAATAGAGTAAAGGCTGACCAATAAAATGGCCCAACTATCTTCAACCTTTTTGATTTCCTAATTGGACAATTAGACAAAGACGAGGATAATTCCACCAGTCCACAAAACTCTTCACTCTTACATATCGGAACGAGAAGAAGATCGTGCAGGGTGCAACACCTCTTGTTAGATACTTGTCCGGTCATTCTACAGATTGTTAAAAATTAAATTTTGGAGCATTATGGAGAACAGAAACATCCTGGCGCGAGTAAAAGGGACTTTTCCTGCAGATGTCCTCCTAAGTTTAGTAGTTTTGGGATGAGTAGAATTACGTATACATAATATACTGCGAAGGGCTTCCATATGAAAAATCAGCATAAACCATCTACAACGACTTACTATATTTGTGTTTCTTTATTATTTCCTTTACCTCTTCCTTTTTCCGATAATTTCCTTTCCGCATTTTCATCTCAGTTATGATTGTTATGTTATCTTATACTTGCCAAATCCACTTGTTTCTGAAACCTGTGGACAAGAATGTTGAGGGTACTTAAAGTTCTTTTATTCTTGGTTGGAAAATCTTGAACTGGGATGGAAATTTCATACTGGGAGATTGTGTGCGTTCCACCAAAGATACATGAAGGGATTGCTAGGGCATAATCTGGGAAGAGGTGTTCCTACATAATGACATGAGGGAAAAAGCAATTATTAAGAGGGTATCTGCTAATAGCTAGCACCTTGTTCAGAAAAGGATTTGGTGGAGGACATTTTACTCTTTTACAGGCTCTTGTGATAGGTTTCATGGTAGACTGATGTGCAGCATGTACCAACAACCTTGGTAGAGGTTTGCAAATAACTTGCTGAAAAAGGAAGTGGTTTTGGTAAAAAATTATAGCTGTTTTCAGTGCTTATTTAGTAACTGAGAATAAATAGTAGATGTTTTTCCTGATTTGGTTTTTTTATGTAATTGGTAAACCATGGGCTTTATTATGGATTATCTATATGATAGGGACGAAAGAGTTCAAGCATCATAATTTTTGAAATAAGAAATTGCAATAGCAGAAAATAGATAAGAGAGCAGCTTTAATATTTATTTTTATAAAGCCTGTGGCTCAAATTATTTTAATTAAATTATTGCTCATAAGTACCACCATTGATGTAAGGCTCTCTTTCTACATATTCATGAACACGAAATGACAATTGAAAACAAAAATTCAGGAGGAGATTGTTAACATCACACAAAGCAAGAAGAAAAAATGGAGGGAGATGGAACACCTCGTCAGTAAGTTAAATAATAATGTTTTTGTGTAGAAAAATATCTTATTGTTATGCATATATATTTGACATTGGTTTTTCTAATTTAGACCAAAGAAGAATCAAGTTGAAGTCGATAGAAAGGGAGGATGACCCAGATGCTGCAATAGCAAAGCTCACTGATAAAGTTAAAGAATTGAAGATTCAGCGTTTCCAATGCGTTATAGACATTAAGGTGAGGCAATTTTTTTTTTTTAATGTTTTTAAAATTTTCTTCAAGCAGTTATGAGATGGTATATTTTGCTTTGTCTAACTCAACATGCTTGTTCCTTGCCTCACTGCTTTGTCTTGATAGAATTTACTTACTGAGGCTGTTGCTTATCGGAGAAGTTTTGCTGAAAATAACTTGTGCTCCATTGAACTTGAAGCTAAGGTATGCTCCACTTGTTGATTTTGATAATAGAAAATGCGCGTCTTGTTGGGTAATGGTATCTTACATGGAAAAAGGGTTTATTAGGAAACTTAGAACCTCAAAACTCCAAATTTGTTCTTATATGATTTGTTTTTTTTACATAATTGAATTGCTGTGATTCTAAAACTCAGCATTTATGGTCTACAATGCTGACCTTTGAGTATAGTCATTTTGTGACACTATGCAATATATATTATTTTGGTTTTCTTCTTTAAGAAAACATTATGCGTCAAAGCGCCTTTAAATTACCTTTCTGTAGTTTGATTATTTCTATAGGTCGTTTACCGGAGTACACAAGGAATATCTCAAGTGTTTTGGGCAGCCTCTATGTATTATAAATGAGTGTTTCTAACAGCCTAGTTTATTTGGAAAAGAAAACCAAACAGTTTTAGGTTCTCAATTATGCCTCTTCAGCTAGGCATAATTGGCTATAACTTAAAACTGTATCTTTATCATGGATTCAGTTAATTTAAAGGAGGCCCTGCCAAAAGATGTTAATTTAGAGGAATGTATATACCTTAGTGTTGTGCTCTTCAATTGATATGTTGTTGATTGTTCTGCCCGCTCAACATGGTTTGCTATTGTGACAACTTCCAATACCCTATACAAAATATTTCACCCACAAAATGTTCTAGCAGAGAAATTCTTCACTAATATTTGTTTAAATTGTTGGGCTTTTTACTCTCTCAGTGTAGTCTGCTTTGATATATTGCTATTTCTACAGATTAAGGAGATGGAATCCGATGCAAAGCAACAAGAAAAGGTAGCCGTGCAAGCATCCTTATATTTGGACCACCGTAAGTATTGACTTTCTGCATGATCTCGAAAATTATACATTTCTGAACTTTCCCTAGATGCTAATATTTACATTTTGTATATCTTATTTTCCCTTTGGTTTTATTATGAGAAGGCATCCGGTAGCTTCTCAAAGCGAGAGTAAAAAAAATATTTCACATGAACATCAAAGTGATCGCCCATACCTTCACTCACGCAGCACAACCAACCATTAAAAAAAAACCAGAAGGGATAGATTTAATGGATGGTACTCTCTATATCTTATAATCTTGTACTTTCTGGAGGAAATAAGAAATATAATTTTTTAACATTTCTTCCACACTCACCCTTCTTTTTTTAGTAGCATAGAAAATAGAAAATCCATATTAGTCATTTATAGACTTCCCATTTAAATAAAATTACCTTTACTCAAAGAACATATTGATAAGAGCAAATTATATGGTGCTTCATTAAAGGACATATATATGGGACTTTTCTGAGATTGAAAGATATCTCAAAGCTTCCGAGCTTCCAGTTAGTTCATTTTTATTTTGTTTTTCCTTTCTTATTTTTATTAAAAAAGAAACCGAACGCTTTTTAGTCTGTAAGACATGATATATGTTTGATTACTATGTTGTCTCCTTTCCGTATAAGGTGATGCAATGTGCCTAAAAATTTCTATATTATTTCATTTGGAGGGTCTGACATGGGTTTAAAATGAATAAATGTTTTGACTTTAGGAGGTCTGGACGTGGGACATGTATTTTTGGACAAACAACATTAGAAACCCATACATCCTTTCTGGATGAAGGGGGTGTTCGGTTTGACACCATATAGGCTCCACACCAGCTTTCTTGCTAAATGGATGTAGAGATGTGTTCAGCTGCAAATATTGTACCAACTGTATTTCTGCAAGATGCGCGGGCTGTTAACTGAGAGTTTTCTTTTGTGGAGAGAACAAACTCTCTAAGAATTGGGTGAAAATAAAACTCTATATGACCTACCTGTCATCGTGGTTATACTTTCTCAAGACCTATGTTATAAGTGTGCTTCCCTTTAATATTTGATAAAGAAAAAAGGGCCTGCTATATTATGCCTTCAAAAGATGGAGAATTTCTGTTCTGCAACTGTTCTTTAGCTTACTCTAAATTTGGCTCTCCAGTTGTATTACTCAAGGTTGCTACTGAAGCCTCAGGCTCTTTAAATTTCGGAGAACTATCAAATATGAAAACTCTTCTTACACGGATCCTTTGTTCAACTGCAAGGATTTCACACCATTAGACTTGGTTACCATTTTTTTTAGAACTTGTTTAAAGGCTGAAAAACATATGAAACTGCTTGGTGCTTTGACCACCCAAAAGTAAATATAATTACCGTCCTAACGATTCTTGTGACTGACTAATGGTGCACTTTTGATGTAAGTGAAAACTGGTATGCAGATGTGTTGCAATTTCAAATTTTTATCATTTTCTTGTTTGTTGATTAGGTAAGAATGCTATGGAGAATTGCCGACAGCAGCTGTCAGTTGCCAAGAAGCATGCAGAATCAGTTGCTGTGATTACCCCTGAGCTTAAGCAGGCCTTCCTAGAGGTTTGTTTTTTGGCTGAAGTGATGATGTTGCATTAGCAGCTTAGATGGAGGCATTGTATGGTTGCAACATATTAGAATGTTTCTAGTGTGTTGCTGGACATTTTTATCTGTACAACTGAAGTTAAACAATTTAGATTTTCCAATTAAAAAATAACCTCTGGAAATTGGAATATCCATGAATTGGAAACGAAATCAAGTGTCTGGAATGGCCAAATTGGCATCAAAGATCGAGCTTTAACAATGATAAATGAGATATCTTTTCAATCTAGAGATTTGTGAAACATGCGCTGCAGATAAAATGTGCTTCCCACCCTCAAACCCCCCCCCCTCCCAAAGAAACCCCAAACCAAAAAGAAACGAAAAAAAAACAACAAAATTTGAAAAATGAAAAGAAAAAGGAAAAAGTAGTCCAGGAATGTACCCTGCAGATTACATACAGATGAATCTGTTTAGTTTGGCAGGTCATAATGTCAAATGATAGTATATGTATGATGTATCAGATTCCAGCAACTGCCAGTTCACAGCTCACTTTCTTTTATATATGGTCGCCACTGTTTTTGTGAATCATGTTCCTAATGTCCCCTGCTAGTGGGTTTGGAATTGTGATTTTCTGCGTGATCTATCAGACTACTATGCTCTGGGGACATTCTAGGCTAACCCTTTCCGAGCCAATGTTTCACCGGTCGATGTCCTTAGGGTAAATTTTGTGGCAGTAGGTTTTGTACTTTTTTCTCACCTTCAAGAAGGGGCACCCTTCTCTCCGAAAGGTTGAAATGATTTGATGTAAAAGAGTGTTAACCATTGTGTAGTAAATTAAATGAATAGACTTGTTGAATTTTTGAAACAAATTGTTTGATCCAACGACTATACTGGGGCCAGTGTTTTTGCTTTCTTATAAAAAAGCTCAGTTTCATTCTAAACATTACAATTTTATTAGTGAATTGTGATAACAGTCGCCAAATTTCTGGTCATAGCCATTGAGTGAATTGATACCCTATGATTGCTGCAGTGGCTCAGCAGCTATAGCCAATCCTCTTCTGCTCTTGCTTTGTGTGCTGCTTCATTTGATGGAGTTTTTGTTAGTGCTCATTTGGAAAAACTACTTGTAGATGCCTGCTACTGTTGAAGATTTGGAAGCTGCAATTCAGGATACGATATCTCAAGCGAATTCTATTCTTTTCCTTAACCATAACATTTTGGAGGAATATGAAAGCCGTCAAAGAAAAGTATATCTCGTTCTGTTTTTGCATTTATAAAATATGGATTGTAATGCTTCTCTCATCTACTTGCTTTAATGCTTTGTGCGAAAATGGTAATTGTGCAGATTGAAGAACTAACAAATAAGCAAGAAATGGACGAAAAGGAATTAAATGACCTTTTAGATGAAATCAATGCTCTGAAGGTTAAGTGATGCATCATCTTTAAAAATGTTTAACAGTATTTCATACAACATAATTGCACTGTTTTACCTGTATTCTTATCTTAATAGGAGGTGCTTTTGTATTTTGCAAATTCATGGGCCATGGCTATTGTTGAACATCCCCTCCACCACCACCATCACCATCACCTACCGGTCCTACCCCTCCCCACAACCAAAAAAATGAATAAAAGGAAATATTGATAAAGACCTTATAACAGAAGGGAGGAGATGACATAGAAGCTTTCTTTATTATATACGGTGTATTTGTCACACTGTATGACTAAATATTCTGATTGTGGATTCTCTGCAGGGACGTTGGCTCCCAACATTGAGAAACCTTGTGACTCGGATTAATGTAACTTTTAGTCGCAATTTCCAAGAAATGGCTGTTGCAGGCGAGGTGTCTTTAGGTAATTGTCATTACTCATTTATCATTTCATTCGAGGTGTCTAGCTAATTGCCATGATTAGTTTAACATTTCATTTGAGGTGTTTTAGGTTTTATGTACTGATCGGTTAATTTTCAGATGAACATGACACAGATTTTGATCAATATGGAATCCTGATAAAAGTAAAGTTCAGGTGATTGAGTTTACCTTCTACTTTTAGTTTTCGTTCAAGCATAATATGTGGTTTCCAGAGAAGTAAACTTATGTTCGTCTTGATGCTTAGAATTCTTTCTGATCCATTACTGTGGTTAATATGCATTCAGACATACAGTTCTGACTAGAATTTTTCGTAGAACCAGGAGTTTCACTTCTATATGGTTTTCTGAGTTCTTTTGGCACTATCTTTGTTATGTTTTTGCGATTTTTATTGTTTCTTTTTTTATCACCAGGCAAACAGGGCAGCTTCAGGTTTTAAGTGCTCACCACCAATCTGGAGGGGTATAGCCTTACGCTAAATTTCTCATGTTCAATATTCTCTATCAGCAGCTTCTAATTTCTTTCTACAACTTGTTTTCTAGGAGCGCTCAGTTTCGACAATTCTCTACCTTGTCTCTTTACAAGACCTTACAAACTGCCCATTTAGGGTAGTTGATGAGATAAACCAAGGTTGGTTTTGAGTAAAAACGTTTTCTATAGGAGGATGCACTTATTGAATGAAAGAGAGAATCAAAATTCTTTATTGTCTCGCAGGCATGGACCCCATAAATGAGAGAAAAATGTTTCAGCAGTTGGTCAGAGCAGCCAGCCAGCTAAATACACCACAGTAAGAGATTACTGTTTCAGTTTTTTTGGTGATAGGCTACTGAATACACCTTCATCATGTCAATATTGATTAGTCTTCCAGGTTATAAATGACAACTGTATCCATTTTACCTTGTGGGCTGGAGGTTATGTTGGAACTCCTAAATGTGAATTGTTCACACTTTGTTGCCTACGAATTATAAATAATAAGGTGAAAACTACCCCTGAGGTTCAACCTAAATGCCTAATACAAAAGAAAGTCCAGTTATCTATGGAAATTACAAATATCCCTTTTAAGTGTTTAACAAATATCCCCTAGGGTTCAATTTGTAAAATAGAAAGAAATATCAGGGATAATTGTAATTTTGAAAGATAGCTGGGTTTTTTTGTAGTTAGACTGAACCTCAATGGTTTTTTTGTAATTAATCCCAAATAATATAGTAAATAAAGTATACAATGTGGCAGTGGCTGCAGCGAAGACATTGGCAACATTTGTTAATGTACTCACTTCACATTTCTGTTAATTGACTTTTCCATGGGAACTGAACTTCCAAACGAACTGGAATTGCATGATATTGTCTCATAATCATATGCAGGTGTTTCTTGCTCACCCCAAAATTGCTGCGAATCTAGAATACAGCGATGCGTGCAGCATTCTTACTGTGATGAACGGTCCTTGGATTGAGCAGCCATCAAAAGGTGTTCCTCTATCAAGTCTCGGTTAAATAAATGCGTTTTCCCGTTTCCAATTTCTCTCTCTCAAGGCACCGTTTTTCTTTTGTCAATTTGCAGTGTGGAGTGGTGGTGACAGTTGGGGATCTCTCAGAATCCCAATGGAAGAAAACCGCTGCTAAGAGCGGCTTGTCGATAAATAGCCTGAATTCTCATTGTTCACCAGAACAGACAGAAGGGGGGAGCTGTGTAAATTATTCTTGCTGGATATGATTGTTTTGCTTGGCAATAGGTGGTAAAATTGTTGTAAATTATGCCACTCCATACTTTGTTGTACCGCTCTATTGGTTTCTCCCAATTCTAGGGATTATATTTCAGTTTACCTTCTTCATCTGTATCTCCATTTCGAAGGTAGTAATTTGAGTTAATTTGAAAAATTGTTCAACTTAAATGTTGATGTTTTGGTGGTGAATGATAGCATAAAGATATCGCTACATTTATCGGTACAATTAAGATAATAACAATTTCGTATTAAACTGAACTGAGATCCTGGATTAAGTCACAACTAATATTAAAACATCATACAAACGATCCCTCTGAAATAAATCTCTCCGAAGAAGTGAATTACAAATATTGTTAAAAGTTAAATCCCCAAAACCATTCTCTGAAAGGATTCGAAAACTCTTAAATACATTATGTACTTTTTGAGGTGAATTTAACTTTTTGGTTTTGTTATTTAGCTTTAAATCAACTAGTTAAGGAGATGAGCATGAAGCAATATCACCAGAACCATGTCTACTTTGAATAAACTATTTTGTGATTATGCAAAAGAAAACAGCTATATAACAAATTAATTTGTTTCGCATTAGTAACTTCTGCAAGAATATTTGTAGAGTAGTTTTTCAATAACCGAATTCCAGGAAACAAAAAAATAATTTAATCAACCTCTTTATTTCACCTGGGAATTACGCAGTAGAGATTTCAATGAATAGGTGTGATTCAAATGTAGACACAAGAAATGCACACCAACACTTAAATAACACCAAGTTAGCAGTATATGAACTTAAAAAATTTCAGGAACTTGAGCATCACTAAATTTGGCAGAGAAAGGCCCTTCACTCTTTTTTCCGTCTATGTTCCTATTCTATACTACAACCATTTTCTGGAAATAAGAAGCTCGGACAGGCACATCCGAAAATACTTTACAAGTATGATGAAGCATTTCACGAGGACTTGTAATCAAGCATATCCCTAATGTTTAACCGAATGGACGGCCCCATCGACGAACATATATGGGCACTTTTCCAGTACACACCTTTTGCCCCTGATGGCTTGTTAGTTTCTACTGATTTCTGCAGGTTTAAAAGGGATTGATTCAAATATTTAAGTATAAAACATGAATTCACAACACAGCAGATATGAGTAAATAGGAGAATGAAAGGCTCTCCAAAGCTTACCACGGCAGCAAGAAAGTTAATCATAAGATCTTCCTCTGAAAAATCTGCCTTTCCAAAAGGTAAGTGAACAATCCCGGTTTTATCAGCACGGTATTCAACTTTCCCTTTCTTGAATTCCTCTATAGCCTGCAATTAATATTTAATAAATATTGAAATTGAGAGCCTACTGATATGAACTCCTAGCATGGACCTAAGAACAGGGTTAGTCGACCTCAGTGGTGCAATTATAATAATCACATGTTTGTCACCTACTCGCATTGATCCACAATTGTGCAGAATATGTACAATACATTGTCTTGCAAGATACCATACATTATCGGATTTAGATGTCCACCACTAGATGAACTAGGGATAATTACAAAAATACCCTTGAGGTTTAGCCTAATTACCAAAAAAAAAAACTCAATTATCTTTCAAAATTACTTCCCCTTTGACATTTGTTTCAATTTCACAAATTGCACCTTAATGAGGGGGTAATTTATATAGCAAATACAAACCTCAAGGGAGTATTGAAATACATGGGGGTTGTAATTTTAAAAGTTAACTGGAATTCTTTGTAATTAAACTAAACCTCAGGGCTAGTTTCTGTAATTATCCCAATGAACTAATAGTAATTGAGACTGTACCTGTGGTATGTTTGTAGTCACTGTACCAGCTTTAGGATTTGGCATTAGTCCTCGTGGTCCTAGAATTTTTCCCAGACTTGCAACCTAATGCACAGAAAATAGAATATGTAAATAGGAGCCTTGAACTAGTGGGCATCAGAAGAAAGACCGCATACAACTGTGAGCCAAGAAACCAATAATTAACATACTATAGCCAGTGGGACAGTTACCATACTAGCTTTTCTTAGAAAAAATAATTGAAGGAAACTACAATATTATAATCGGTCTTGTTAAGAGGCTCGAATTACTGATTAGCAACAAAACATGTAATGAATATTGGTTTACTGCAACACTAGAAGAACAAAGTGTGAAAATAGGTAATATTAGCAATGTTATAAGCAGATCGATACCTTAGGCATCATATCTGGTGTTGCAATTAATTTATCAAAATCCATGAATCCTCCTTTTATCTGTTCTATCAAGTCCTCTCCACCAACTATATCGGCTCCAGCATTTTTTGCCTCATCGAACTTTTCACCTGCAGAAGAAAACCAACTGCATGAAAATGAGGGTAACCAGAAAGTAAAACCAGTGTTTAAGATAATTATAACGAAAAAGAACAGGACCCAGACACATCCAAATACAAACCAGAAGATCTATGATCTCAAAACCACCATTTGGTTAAGAGGGGGGAAAATACAACAGTATTTCCAGACTAATAAACAGAAAACTAATATAAAAAAAAACCTTTTTCACCCTTTAAACTTTTAGTTTATTCATATATTTCTCACATATATCATAAAGCCCAGGGCAAGAAAAACAATTCATCATGCTCAAGAATCTTTAACATATATCTATGTAGAGTACGCTTAGCAGGCATAAATGCTCTAGAACAATCACCAAATTTACGAGGAAAGTGTGTTCGGTTCTAAATAAGCTGGTGGAAAATATACCCAATTCATCGATGAACTTAAAGAGGCCAAACAGTATGAAGGGTTTAATTCATCAAAATAGTTCTCTTCCATGTTTTCAGTAAAAGCTCGCATTCCATGCGTAATGAAATGTATAAAAAAATCAGAGAGAGGATATGATTTTGTCATGGTTGGATCTGACAAGACATGAACCTGATAAATCATATGTTGATTAGTGTGGTTTTTAGTTTTTTACCCTTTACCACAACCTGTAAAGGAGTGAACACAGCAAAGACGAGACATTGAGACAATAAATGACAATTAGAGTGTTTTATAACCCCTTATTCGCCATACTTTCAAGAAGAAAAATACTTTTGACTGCACAGAAATGAATTCTTTGGCGCGAATAATCAAATATAAATAGCTTGCATCCATCAAATCAGGACGAATGCACAAATTACCTTGCGTGAGAACAGCAACTTTAACAGTCTGACCAGTTCCTTGGGCAGATTTACCTACAAAAAGAAAAATTTGCATCAGCCATTTATCAGACAATAATAGGTCGAAATCCAAGTTTCCAATTGACCAAATAACATTGAGAAAAAGCTTACAGTTGCCCTTAGCTGTTGATCATTATACTTAGGATCAATATTGAGACGGAAATGGGCTTCAACTGTTTCGACAAACTTTGTGCTTGCCGTTTGCTTGAGCAATGAAATTGCTGTTTTTAGGTCATATTCCTGTTTGTTTTCTCTCAACTTTTGAATTTCCAAAAATCTCTTGGACCTTGTCTGTCAATTGCAACAACAAAAAAAACGTCATGTTCGACCATGTGACAAGTTGGAAGGAAAGTCAGGTAGTCCAAAATTCTTGACAGCTTAGAGAAATATGACAATATTAGCAGAAACAAACAACTAAACTAGCTTTGGTGAAATTATTTGGTTCCCCAATGGAACAATTCATAAATCGATCAGTTTTTCCTTTAAAACAGAGTTCCTCTGCCCACAACTTCTATGCTCTGGCATGCCTCTACAAAATCTACCCAAATGCAAGAAAATACAAGGGCATATCAAAAGCAACTAAAAATATGACAAGCCCATACACAAAAATCAACCGGGGGGTGGGGGTGTAGAGAGAGAGAGAATCAAGTACAGCACTACAATTGAGCTACAGCTTTAGACTAAAGAAAATCCACTAATTCCAAATATTAATAACATGAAAACAAGAATATTATTATGCTTTGACAGCAATCAGCTAAAAAGATCTGCTAGGATTTTAAAATCAGATAAAAGAAAAAGGACTAAAAGAAATGAAATATACAATTTAAAATTCAAATTCTTGGTTGTTATATAGTATAACCAGAACATTAGAGTATCGGCAATTAGAGCTCCACAATACAATCAATACCAGGTAATTATATCATCGTAGTAGTCATTAAGATTTTCTAAAGAAAACATCCCAAGAAAAACAGTTTACCACACGAAAAGCGTATAGGTGTGAGAGGATAATGAAGAATAAAAGCAAACATATGCTTAAAATATGTAATGCTGTTTAGTTATTTCGTTTAACAAACCAAAATCAGTGCAGCACAACTTTGAGACACTCCCAATCACAGAACTAAACAATTAAAAAAAAAAAAGTATTACTCCCTCTAGACGCAAACTTAATGATCAACAGAAACAGACCAACACAGGAAACCAATTTAACAGAATTGCCTAATACATCTAACAGCAAAATGTATCATATCTTACAGACATACCCAAGAATGCATACTCAAAATGTAACTACTTAACAACACATAAAAGCAGAACATAATTTACATCCCTCCCAAAATCAAAATTACGAGCTTTAAGGACGGGGCGGAGATTAAAACCAAATAAATTCCAGTTATCATCTCCCAGATACACATCCAAAAAAAGCAAACCAAATTTTACAAAAAATAAATGTGTTCCAAGTTCCAACACGTACCCTGTCCCTCTTCAAAAGCAACGCGGCTTTTCCTTTCTTAGGCTTCGTAACAACGGCAACAGCAACGCCACCGCCATCATCTTGCTGCTGTTCAACGCCCTCTTCCGCCAAGTCGGCTTCAGTAGCCAAAGCGGCGGCCACGAGTGATTTTGACAATCGGCCATTGTCGGATGCCCTGCTGCACTGCAGAACTAAGGGATAGAAGAAGAATGTTTTGGTGGAAGAGAATAAAAAGGGGTTCTCTTTGGTGGGCTTCCTGAAGCAGAGGGAAGAAGGGGTGGTGGAGATGCGGTGGAGGTCTTGGGAGTGCGGCGGAGGAAGGTTGAGAGTGGATGGTGCAGCAGCAGACGCCATTATTGGAGCTGAGTAATTTTTGTGATGGAAGGTGAAGGTGTTTATATATTTATATTGCCTATCCAAAATGAAAGATGATAAGGCTGTAAAAATGGACGTGTTTGTCAATTGTGCTATGCTATCCCAATTCCCAGATGCCAAATTGCCAAATATTGGACCCAAAAAAATTTTTATTTATTTTTATTTATTTAGAATGTACTTCTTTTTCTCTTTTTCTTTCTTTTTTAAAGTTGATATATAATTACATCATATATATATATATATATATATGATTTGGTTCAAATGACCACCTCCCTAGGTGAGTGAGTGTGGGAAATGACCATCTTACCCATTGATCTTAAAAAATGAAGGGATGTGATTAATTCGGCTTTTTCTAATTATTTCTTAATTTTCTTGATTTTAAGGGCAAGATTGTAATTTTGTAATTCAAATTAGTGGTCGGTAGATTTTATGGTGAAATGACACTCGCAGGATTTTGTGCGATTTTAAGGCGAACCCTTTTTTTTCCAAATATTTTTATTTTACAAAGATAGTAGTTAGGGTTCTTTTTTTTTTCGCATAATTAGACATCAAATAATGCATATTTAGTTATTTTGTTGGCACTGCTTTTTTACTTAAAAACAAGACATAATTGAATATAACGTCGCATATGTAGTTATACTACACCGCATAAATAAGTTCAATATAATGTATATTTAGTTATGAAAATGAGATGTTGCTTTTGGAAATTATAAAAATGGGATGTTACATAATGCATCTGCATATTTAGTTATTCCACAACATAGATAGTTTTAGATAATACATAGTTAGTTGATTTTGTTGCATAGTTTATGACATTTTGCATAGTTTGATATATTGTACTACATATTAGTTTTTTTACGCTACATAGATAGTTTTCGGATAATGCATATTTAGTTGAGTTTTGTTGCATATTTAGTTTTCGAACTCACTTTGTTCGTTATTTTCTGTAATATTGCACCGATTTTTTTTTGTTTTTTCTCTGTAATTTTCATGAACCGTAATTTTGAGTTCTTCATTTTTTTTTTTTATTTGCGTTAATGGAAAGAGAGAGAGAGAGAGAGAGAGAGAGAGAGAGAGAGAGAGAGAGAGAGAGAGAGAGAGAGAGAGAGAGAGAGAGAGAGAGAGAGAGAGAGACGTGAGATGATGAGAGAGAAAGAGATTTGATTCCATTTTTGTAACTAACTTGTTATGTTATTTTACCCTACTATCCTTATATTGATTAAACTAATATTTTAATATATTTTTTATCCATTAAATCATACCCATTGATTAATAGTGGGGGATGGTTGAGATTAGTCCATTGTGTCTCACCTAGATACATGGTCTCACTTGATCCTCCCCTATATATATATATATATATATATATATATATATATATATATATAAACAAGTTACTAAGTTAACATATAACCACAAAATATCAATCAAGAAAAATTACCTATCGATCAACAATCAATCACTAAATTATTAATGATTTTCGATTATATTACTATTATGGTAATAAATAAATATGCGTATTTTTCTAACATAATACCTCGAACTCTTGTAGATTTTAAGTATGTTTGGAATTATTTTTTAAATGGAGTATGTTTGACATTTTTTGAGGTGTTTGTGGTTTATATTAGATGGACTTTGAAAAAAGTCACGTACAAAAAATTTCATTTTGGAAAAGTGAGGAATTGTCACCTTAATAATTTTTTGTTTCTAAAGCATTTTCTTATAATGTTTTTCGCCAAACACACTCCATTTTTTAAATGAACTTTTATTGAATAAATGCTTCCAAACATGCACATTATTTTTCAACACATGGGAATGTTCCAAATGTCGAATTCATAACTTTCTCTATCTTAAAGTTATTGCTCATATTTCCCTCTTAAGATTCCTCAAAATAAGATTATTTTTTTCTAAATTAATCTCTCTTTTGTTCCATAATTACAATAAAGTAATGTTGTAGCACCACTAACTCCAAGTCATTACTTTTAAGAATACTAGTTTGGTGCACGTGCCTTGCACGTGAAGGTAATGTTTAATTAATTTACTTTATTGATTTATATTTTACTATATTTCTTTATTTGTGCATTGTAGTAGACACAAAAATATAATTAATTTATAATATGTCTAAAACAGTTAATGTAATAGGGAAAATAATTTATTTGCTCATGTAACTTAGATTATTTTGAAATTTGTCCTCTAAGTAGTCATCTATAAATTTTAGTCCAATGTTTCTCAAAATTTTGGACATTTAGTCCTACTTTGACCGAAATTGTGTAATTTTCTGACTATGACTGGTCAAGAGCAAATATGTTAAAAACAATTGGAGACTTTGGTGATTTGGTGCAAAAATTGCTACAAAATCAACTAAATCCCCAAATTATTATGTTTCAATTTTTGATGATTTGATGTGTTAATTTTTACGTCAAATCACCAAATTTCCTAAATTTTCTAGTCACTTTAGCACCCATCGGTTAAATTTAACAAGTACAATAAAATTACAGAATTTCGGTCAAAATATGACTAAATATCCAAACTTTTAGAAAGATATTGCACCAAAATTTAAAGGTAATTACTTAGAGGACTAAATCTCTAATTAGTCCTAGTTACAGGACTGAAAAAACTATATAATTCCCTTAGTGTAATATGACATCCCATTAATTGTATAAGATAGAAATTATCAATAAGATAGAAATAATACCAAGACACATCAAAAATTGGACAAAAGAAATAATGATTTACTAAGTATTAAATGATGTGAATAATGGAATAAAATTGATGGCTCAAAAGCTACCTTTAAAACCGTAGGCAAGTGCACCTATCGTTTTATAGTATAGATTATTGAGTACCGAGTGTCATTCCCACGAGGATAGTAAGTACTAATAATTACCGTCTTTTTGTTATTTAATCTAACAATTTTTAGAGTTTTTGTTTGATGAAAAAGGAAAACAAATTATAAATTGTAAAAATGAAGGAAGATTTGTAAAATAAGAAATCAAGAGATATAAATGTGTTTGAATGTAAATCCCTCTAGAATGTTTTTGTGATTTGACAAGTTAAAAATACAACCGTAAGCCCTTAAGCAAAAACCAACCTCTTTTAATAAAATCTCATGTCTTGTGGACCGTAGAAATTCCCAATTTAAGTTAAACCCTTTCTCAAGGCGAAAAACTTCTAATCTCAAGTTGATTAATCGAAATCTCTTTCTAGTTAAAACCCCAAGACAACATTATAACGATTTGTGAATTCCCATATTAGGTTTGACCCTAATCCGGAAGATTTATGTCGCCCTATATCTAGGATTGCATACAACTCTTTTCACTTATATAGGTTCTATTTCACCATGAATCTCTCGATTTCCGGATGAAAAATAAACTTCAAATCAATATTGCGCATATATCAATTCGAATGAACGAAGCATAATATAAGTGAATCACACAAAATATGAAGATTTTATTAAAAACATACACACCTTAATCACAAATCCATTCTAGAGTTCATTACATTCAAACACTAGGAGTTTAGCTACACATGATTTTGACCAAAGAATAAATTACACAAGAAGATTTAAGTATTGTAGACATGGTATACTTATCTTTCTCAAAATCTCAATCGACTTCTTTCTTGATTGATGATGTTGCTCCAAGCCTTCTTCTCCAATGTTGCTACAAGCTTACTCCTCCAAGACCTCTTGATCTCCAATGTCTAATGAATTTAATGAATCTAATGAATTCAATGTATCTTGAATTAATGAATGATTCCCCCAACTCATACTCTTGGCTTTTATAGACATTATTTTTGTGCAAGAACACATTAATAATGCCATCCTTTGTTAAACAAATGCTCCAATTCATTATTGGGTTGGTGAATTCTTGTATTCAAATGATAATTGAGGGAATATGGGGACATGTTGTAGCAAAATAGGGTGTTAAAGGTGTACAAAAGTGGTCAAAAAGCTTGGTTGGTGAGTTTTCCATAATTTTCGCATGGAAAAGTTGCAAAAAAGTCCCCCGAACACGACCATGTCGCCCAACACGCCATGGCCGTGTCTTTGCTTGAATTTTCTTTGAAAATTGATGCGACATGGCCATGCCCGCCGTGTTCGAAGTCTGTCCAAGCCTAAAAATTGTGATTTTTCGCCCTGTTTGAACATGGCCGTGTTGCCCGACACCCCCTGGCCGTGTTGGACCAAAAATGCCCCAAAATGACGCATTTGGCTTGGGATTTCGAGCGTTTTTGCATCCTTAAACTCCCCGGTATGTTTTGACATGAATCCATGGTCCGAAATTCACCAAAATTAGCCCCCAATGGTCAATCTACACCAATAAAAGCACCTCACAGTAGTATAAACAATATACAATCAAAAACTAACGAAAGTAACAACAAAATAACTCAAATTCTACTCAAATATACACATAAAACATGCATAAAAAGACCCTTATCAAAAATACTCAACGAACAAAATTGAAACCTAATAAATAAAAAAATAAAAAATGTTATCCATATCAATAGGAATATTGTGAAGCAATCACTTTTCAAATGTGACGTGAATTACGAAGATTATTTGCAATCATATTGGTATATTTTGCACCGACAGATGTGGGAATTCTTTGGGATATATACTTTGAGGCGATGTCTGGAGATTTTAAAAGAAAATCAATTACCTAAGTTGAACTACAAATTGCTAAAAGTTTAAAAAGTCTAGACTTTTTTTTGAAGAGCATGGGAAAAAGTATTAGTTCATACGATCTTCCAAATATTCCTATTGATATGGATAACATTGATAATGATTTTCATAGAGAGATAGAAGATGAAATGTCAATTAAAATACCCAATGATATCTCTTTTCTTTCTTTATTTCCAACATTTACCTTGTAAGTCCCACACATAATGCTTTGGAAATTTTCGATGAAGATATTTTTCGCCCCTTGATCTTCACTATTAGAGCACATCCAAAACTATTTTGTAAGCATTGTTTTAGAGACCATGTCCCAACTTAGAATATTTTCTAATTTTAATTTGCCCAATAAATCACAATTTGTTGATTTGGAAGGTGGAGCGGTAAGTTAATAACTGCTGGTATATGTCATTCAAGTTGAATTCAAAAATTCTCAATGTTTCTTCTTGAGTGGATACCCACCGAGCATGTAACACCCCCTAGGTGGGATGCTAATTACTTTATTATTAAGAACTATTCAAATCGTTATAAAGTCATCTAATAAAGCCCTTGAGTTAATAAAGAAATGATAGTATAATTTAATTTTTTTTATAAATTAAAAAGAATTAATGCAAGAAATCCTATAACATTTAATAATAAAATACTAAGAAGAAGTCATCAAGAGCTTATCCAAAGAAACATCTACGCAAACTGCAAACTGATATACTTCAATTAAGTCTAAACTCGATATAACTAAAATACTAGCGGAAACTAATTTCTGAGATTCCGTGCCACTATCACCCTGCTGCACAACTCTGTCATCCTCCATGTCTACAGTAAACCCTTGCCTTTATCTTCAATATGAGAATATAAAACTATAAGAAACAACTTAGTAAGTAACACCATGTCTCACAGAACAATTAAAATGACTTATATGAACATGCACAAAATCAATCTAATTTCTATTAAATGCACATGCTTACATAAATATTTTACCGATAAGGCCCAGGCATGGTACCAATACGCACAACTTCAATGAAACCTGGGGTAGCTAGCTATCGAATCCCACTGAAGCGAACTAATAACTAAAATGGCAGACTAATAGCCCTAGGGGCGGACTAAGAGCCCCAACTAAACTGTGGGCGGTCTAGGAGTCTTGGTACCAGACTCTAAAATATAATTCTTTAAAATTTGTATGTGCTATTATTCATGCAATCTGAAATGCAATGTACAAGATTTGCTCAAACGTGCTAAGAAAAGCATAATCTAAATGTAACTCATCACAATAATTGGCACAAATGTATATCACAAGCATAAGACATAAAATAAACTACTCATATTACATGTGAGAGATGCACTTAAATCGACTCCAAGAATTTGATATTTGAAGCCTCAACTTACTCAAGTTACTAATAGGCAATTGAATCTAAAATAATAACTAAATGTTAACAATTCTAATTTTAAATGTTCAGGCTTATTTCTCATTAAAAAAAACTGAATAATCCAAATGCTATATGATATAACATAATTAGAAACATGTCTTAATTATTAGCTAATGCGTGTATATACTTATATATTCGTATGTAGGTTCAATGGTAAATATAATTACTTAATTTGATTATTCAAGAAAAGAGTTTCTAAAACTACAAAGAACTAAGCTTATATGAAGAACATCATCCGAAATTACAATAAATATCACAAGCAGCAGATTCTTTTTATACATTAAATTGGCAAGAATCATTCCAAGCTAAGTAAAGAAATAATTAATAAACAATATATGAATCTCAATACCAAGTCTAATACCCAAAGAAAAAAAAATCTAATTGTTTGGGAAAAACAAATCACATAGTTTTTGCGCTAAGACGTCCAAAGTAGGGTTTATCCAAGTCTTACAAGATTTCGAAGAAAGCGGTGCGGGTTAAAATTCGTAAAAAAAAAAAAAAAAAAAAAAAAAAGATAAAGTGAATTAAGTAATTCCTCTACTGCTAGCTATTCCACTTTATCACCATGAGGCCCACATTACAATTTGATGTGAAGCATTTAAATGGATTTGTTCTTATCTTAATCATTATTCACAAGATGGTTTGGTATGCTTACCAGTGATGGGAATCGCCTAGCGTCGCACTCTGTTTTTCTTTTTATCCGTGTCAATGTATTCTGACTATCCCTTCTTTCTTATAAAATAGCGTAGGTGTTAGTAGAGTTATAATATCCATATGGATTTTATAATAATAAGACCCTAATCTTTCCATATTTAAATATTTGCCCCAATTCTTGTACAATTGAAAACAAAGGCCCATTATAGTACTAGCCCATAAAAATTTATTTACGCTGAATCCATGTCAAGAATCTAATTAACTAATTATTAATTACATATAGAAATTTCCATACTGATTTAAACAAAAATTCTATTAATATAATATTTATTATAAATATATTTAATCAACCAACCTAATGGCAAAAACTCATGTTCTAAAAGAAATTTAATGAGGCGTTACAGAGCATCTTGAAATTGTTTAATTTTATTAACCAAATTTTCATAATTATTATTGGTGATATGAATTGTCACTCTGTCATGTCCCTTATAGATATATTTGAACAAATATTTCACTATTGCACTCCAGAACATACCTCAACATTGATATGACAATTATATCTTGATAAAAGATATGAATTGTAAGGTACCACCAACTAATTGTCCAATTATGCACTGCGAACTTGAACCGTTAATCTATTTTTTCTTCTTCTATAGACTGGATGTCTGTCTTTATCTTGTATTGTATTTTCACAAAATGAACGTGGATAGTGATATTTGCACGTTTCATCCACCAAACAATATTACTCGTGTTCTTGTCTCCACATGGTCCATGCATCATATGTCTTACATCTAAGTCAAAGAGTTCGGGATATTTTTGTTGATCAGGGAGTTCAGCACAAATGAATCTATCAAATTAATCTGGATTTCTCAGACTCCAAAATTATCAACATATGAGCATGTGACAATCCCCTTTTATGAAATTCAATTACGTGATCATGTGCAGTTGTGTCTCCAAATATTTTCTACTTAAATAACTGATCTTTCAAATCTTGTAATTTTGCTCGAAATACTCTTAAGGTCAAATATGTCAATCTTGAGCTTGTTGTCTGGTTAATACAGATTTTGGTAGCCGAAAAATGATGAAAACAACAAAAAACGTGTTTGGGAGGAAGAAATCGCAATTGAAGAAGAAGAAAAAGAGGAAAATCGAAATTTTGGCTTTGAATTGGCCTGGCGCCGCAACGCCAAGACCCCCGCACTGCAGCGCGGGGGTGAAAAACTTGGCAGAGCACTATTTTGAAGTGGCGTTGTAGCTGCAGCGCCTAACTCAGCCGCAGTCACATTGGGATGTATCGGCGGCCGCCGTCTTTTTGACTGCAGCAATAGGCGAAAATTACAAGGCAACTTATTCCTTTTTCTTGGACTTTTGTGGGGGTATAAATACAAGTCTTGGGGCGTGAAATTAGGGATCTTGGACCCTTGAGAAGATAACAAAGCAGCAAGAAGACAAGGAAAAAGGCTAGAAACACATTGGGAAAAGCTTGGAGAAGAAGATTAAAGGCTCTTATCATCTAGAAATAGAGAAGATCCCTCAACTCTTGTTTTTATTTTGTTACTTTCTCCCTATCTTGTAAGATGTATTGTTATGTTCTTATGGATTCATTTTCTTCAATCATGAGCTAAACTCTATAATTCTAGAGGGATGATGTAATCTATGTTTGAACTTATGTTTTGAGATTGTGGTTTGTCAATCTAGATCTATCAATTTATTTGTGCTATTTGGATCTATTGCTTCTAAATTACTTGATCAATAATTTAGATTGTTTGGTGTATTTGATTTGACACTTGAGAGAGTTAATTGAATACATGACCTTGAAATAGCATAACCTAGGATTTCATAGAATTGAGAGATTTGTGAATCCTTTGAAGTCATTTATCAAGATTCATAGCTTTTATTGAGATTTCAATTGGTGATTTTTATAGAGATATTGATTTCCCAATTGAGATCTAAAATCATTTGGCACTCGAGAGAGGAAATGATTATTGTAGAAATCTTGACTTATAAATTGGTAATTGATGATTGATAAACCATATTGATAACATAAGGGAAAACTAGATTCATCACACCTCTAAAATTCATTCTCCCATAGATTTAGAGTTTATATTTTGATTAGTTACATCTAGTTGCTTTTATTTATAAATTGAGATATCTACATATTATTGATCTGTCAAATATAGCATATGTAATTTATACTTGGTACTTATACACGCATTCCCTGTGGATACGACAACCCTACTCATATCACTATATTAAAACTTGACACCGTAGACTTGCGGTTAGAACAATCTCTAACAAGTTTTTGGCACCGTTGCTGGGGAATAATTCATCTTATTTGTGCTAATATTATTACTTAGTAGTTTTACTTTAATTTAGATTGGTTCTTGTTACAATAGGATTATTGCCGTTTTTGCGTTTTCTTGTTGATGCGAAGAAATAAAAGTGCTAATTTAATCTTATTTGATCCAGAAATTGAAAGAACACTTCGAAAGATTAGAGCCGCACGAAGAATCGAATTTGCAAAAATGGCAGGAAATGGTGATGATGAAGAACGCGTACCTATTATTGCACCAACGGAAAGGGCCATTCGGGACTATTTTTGACCAACCACGAATCAAAACTATTCGAGCATTGTTCGCCAACCTATCAATGCGAATATTTTTGAATTGAAGCCGACCCGATAAACATGGTGCAAGAATCAATTCGGGGAAGTGCCGAGAGCGACCCAAATGCTCATCCGGCTATTTTTCTCGAGATATGTGACACTATCAAAATGAATGGGGTTCGATGAAGCTATTCATTGAGGTTATTTCCGTTTTCACTTCGTGATAAAGCTAGACAATGGCTTCAAACATTCCCACCGGAAGTATCACTAGTTGGGATGATCTCACTGAAAAATTCATGGCAAAATTCTTTCTACCTAGCAAGACACTTCAACTAAAAAGTGAGATTGCTCAATTCCATCAATTCGACTTTGAGCCATTCTACGAAGCTTGGGAGCGATTCAAAGAATTATTGAAGAGGTGTCCACAACACGGGTACGTAGATTGGCAAAAAGTTCAGTATTTTTACAATGGTATGAATGGGCATTCAAGAACTATTATAGATGCCGCAGCGGGAGGTACATTGATGGCTAAAACTCCAAGTGAAGCCATGCTTTTACTAGAAGAAATGGCTGCCAATAGTTATCAATGGCCTTCTGAGAGATCTACGCCAAGGAAAGTTGTCGGTGTTCTTGAACTTGATACTATGTCCGCATTAGCTTCTCAAATTTCCGCATTGTAAAAGCAAAGTGGCACTCTAAATCCGGGTGGAAAACAACAAACAGAGGTTGTTATGGAAGTAAGTCAAAAAGTGGTGAATCCCGATTTGGAGCAAGCGAATTATTGTAAGTCCAAGCGGCTACGATAATCTAGAGGGGGGGGGGGTGAATAGATTATCTCCATCTTTTCGATTTCGCCCTCATTTTTTAATCGAATGCTCAAACACAATAATAAAGGTGCGGAATGTAAACAACACACGACGATTTAAAGAGGTTCAACCCACCTAGGGACTAATCCTCTACCACCCCAGTATATCCGGGATGGATTTCAAAAAGAAAAAAGAATTTTATTAATTACCAAAATTAATACAAATTCAACTTACAATACCTTGAAGAGCACCACACTCTTCTTCAACACCACCTTTGAGATTACCACAATCTCTTCTTGAAGATTACCACAATCTCCAACGGCACCTTGTGAAGATTACCACAATCTTCAACCTTGAAGAATACCAAATTCTTCAATACCTCAATAAGAAGATCACCACAATCTTCTTCACCTATCACCTAGATCATCCAAGTGTGTTCTTACCACAAGAGCACGGATATCTTGTGTTTGAATGATAACCAAAAATCAAGATTACAACTCAATAATGAATAATACAATTTGAGTGCAAAGTGTAATCAAGAATAGCCTAGACCTCAAAGACGTGAAAGTGATAAGCTAAGCAAATTTACAACAAGAATAATAACAATGAAAGACCAAGTATTTGCTTGAAGTGTATCTTGTTGTGTTGTATCTCAACTGTTGTCTTGGTTGCTCCAAAACTTCCTCTATTTATAGGAGATGATTGATCAAGCATAGGCTCCTCTTGGGGATTGAAAATCTACAGAAAAATACAATTAAAATCAAGAATATAGCTGTTAGAAATCAATCCCACAATTTAAGGAAATGTGTCTCATTTGTCAAACGGTCATATTTTATTTGTCCCAATACATAGGGCGACCGGCCGCACGTAAATAAGAGAAATAAGAACACTTTGAAAATTTCAACAGGCGACCGGTCGACATAGGATTCGACCAGGTCGACCCTGTCTCAACCGGTCCCCTAAAAAAAAAAACGAAGAGGTTTTGTTTGTTTCAAAACGAAACACATGCAGTCAGGTAGAGACATCGGCGGCCACCGGACCGGTCGACTGCCTGTTTTTACTTCCGTCTCATTTTCTGTTTCTAAAAACATCTTCAGTCACGGGTTGCCCTATAGGGCGGCCGGTCGACCACGAGACGAGAAATGTTGTCCAATTTTTTGTCGAAAATAAAACTCAAGAAATACTCAGAAAATTTAGTAAAAATATTTTAAACCGATCGAGAGTATTTAGACAACATTTAGGAACCTTTTTTTAGGAGAAAAAATCCATTGACATAAAATCATTAAAAGTGTTGTCCATTATTATCAAAAATAAACTTGAGGAAATACTCAGGAAAATATTAAAACCATTTTAAATCATTTAAGAGTATTTGGACAACCTTTAAAAACATTGTTTTGGTGACAAAATAAAATCATCAAAATTAAGATAAAAACATGTATCAAACAATCTCCCCCTTTTTGATGATTGCAAACCAAAACAATTTTTACACCAACTAAGAGAGCAATTTTAGAAATGATTTTCCGGAAAAAACATTTGACCGTTTGGAAGCAACCAAAATTTCCAAAAATATTAAAGCAACCAAGTAGGGAGTAAATATATTCAATAATAAGCACAAGCTCCCCTATCAACAAGCATATCAAGAATAATGTAAAAGCAAATTTTTCATAAGCTAAAAGCTTTAGCTTTTACAAATTGTTCAAGAGCTTATAAGCTCCCCCTGTCACAAAACATCATTAAACAATATTATAAGTCCATCAAGCAACAATTGGACTAAAAACAAATCACAACTTATGGCTTTTATGAGCCATAGCTTATAGCTTTTATGACAAGCTTTTATTAGCTACTTTGAGCTAATGCGTCAATATCCTGTTTCTCCCCCAATCATCAAAAAGAATGTTAGGATGATAAAAACATCATACAAATATATCAAAGTGCTCAAACGAGACGGTTTATCAACCATCGAGCAATTTATACATAAAGTCCAAGGAAAATGGGAGAATTGTAACATAAGAGATCCATAAGCTCATTAGTTAGCTAAAAACATGATTTCAAAAGGATTTTAAGACATTTTGAAGCAAGAGAATCATGTAGAAGATGAAAGTTTTATTGCGACATTTCATCAAACACCTTGGGTGCGTAAAAAATAAAAGAGGTTGTATATAGTCTTTGTAAAAGTTTCAAGCCAAAAATTTTCATATCATCAATCAACCTCATTCCAAAGCTCAATAAGATCATATGCAACATACGCAACATTTGTTCATCAAATAAGAAGCTCAAAGTAGATTCTCAAGGGTTCAACCCAATTGAGATAAGCTAAGAAGGATCAAGGCATTACAAATGCCAAAAATTAGAGCATCCATCAAGTAATATAAGTCATGCCTTAAACAATACATGTATCAAATGTCCCAACATATCCAACTAAGCATAATGATCAAAGCATTAAGAGAAGCACTTTTACCATCAAGTACTTCATACCAATTTTCAAACCATGCCATATAAGAGAATTTACCTTTACCATCAAATACTCCATCAAAATCATGATCATCCACAAGTCATTATCAACTTGCAATTTTAACCCTTTTAAGAAAAACAAGCAAATATCATTAGTACAAATGAGTTTTACAAAGGTTCATAAAAATACAAAGCATCATTAATGAAAATGCTAGAAAGTAAAGGGGGTGGGGACATCATTCCTCATCCGAGGAGAAGCAAGTTCCGGGAATGAGATCTTTGATAAATTTCTTCAATTTGCCGATTGACTTTTTCAAGCTAGAGTTTTCCTTTTTCACAACCCGGAGCTCTTTTCTAAGAGAGGCCACATCTCTAAATGTTTCTCTTTCCACTTTGGCCATTCTCTCTTTGAGATTTAGATCTTCAACATCCGACTCGTTTTCATCTCCTTCCTCCCTAATTTCTTGTTCATTTCCCACATTCTCTTCTTCATTTTCCTCTTCATTCCCCACATTCTCTTCTTCATTATCTCTTTGTTCGTCAAACTCACCTCTTCCAATATTTTCAACCTCATTGTCATTAAAGAAATCATCCCGAGGTTGTTGTTGATGTTGGGCACGTCCCCTAGCGGCTTTGGTAGGAACCCGTGGTAAATGTCATCGCATTCTTACCATTTGTAGAATGTTGTCATTGTCAAAATCATTGTGACGAATTTCAGTATTCATTTCATTTTCCGGGTATCCCGATAAATATAGGAGACGGCAAATCAAATTACCCAAGGTATATTTTTTCTTGGTAAGCTTTCTAGATTCCAACAAGCAATACACAAAGATTGCCCCATAATTTACTCTTTCTCCTTGAACAATCTTATAGGTGAGAAAGAGTTCGAGATTACTTGGAAGTTTTACTTCCTTTCCACAAACACAATAGGATCAAATGATAGATATAATCCGATAATTTGGCGGCATTGCCGAGTATGTCACTTCGGGATATACTCCTAAAAAGGTTTTCACATCATCTAGTGAAACACCGAAAATGTTATCATCCCAATGAGCGCAATTCACATTGACCACTCCATCATTTGGCACATTAAAGTGATTACAAATATCGGCCAATGTCCATGAAAAATGCCTACCATTAACAAAAGTGTGAAGTTCCAACGGATTATCTACCGTGGCATCAACAATCCATATATTTGCATAAAAAAGTCTTATAAGCTCGTCATCATAATGCAAACACGGATTATCCCAAAGTGAAACCCATCCTTGAATTTCAAAATAAGCTCTAATATCCGGAAATTCATCATGAAATGCTTGAAAACGAACCATACGAGTGCACACAATTTTCTTATCATTCAATCCAATATTCTCATAATGTTCCTCCGCAAGTTTATTTAAAAATCGAAATCTATTAGCTCTAGAGGGAGGCTCGTAGAGGAGTGATAACTTACTAGAGTCCCAATGAATGCTCGATTTTGAAACCGGCTCTTAATTCGACAATCTCCTCTACCGTAGTTTCGATTTTGATAGTCTCCTTGTAGAATATCATCTTGTTGGGATTGGAAGAAGATTCTCCCCTTTGCCTCCTTTTTTCTCTTTTGAGGATTTCGTTCGGTAGAATTTCTTGGAGGTGCCATATATGTAAGATTCTTGTGAAAATAAGAAGATTAGCAACAAGAATCGTGAAAAATGATGAAAAATTGAGGAATATAAGAAAAGGGGAAAGACGTTCGATGTTAAGGGTTTGAGAATATATCTTGCGTCTGTTTTGCGAAGAAGACATAATGTTTATAAGTTGTAAAAATGGCCTGGGTGACCGGTCGAGGTAGGGGCAACCGGTCGACGTGCAGGGCGACCGGTCGCCCCTGCTTTGACCGTCCCAGTTAATTTTTCCTTTTCCCAGAGTTTTCCAAAACTCTATTTTTCACCCCAAAAGTTTTAAAACTTTGCAAAAAGATAATTTTGGACTATATCCAACAAATATGGGTTTCGGGAAAACATATATTCGATAAAATCGAGACTTAACAAGTAGTGCCTTTTTAAAGAAAATATTTGCAAAATCATTTAGGGGCACTTAAGGGGTTAAAAAGAAATATCTTGAAAGATATGTGCATAAGCATAATATCGAGTTTAAAGAAAAATACGAGTAGACATACCTCGATAGTTTAAGAAGCTTGATGACGTAATAGCCAATGAGTATGAGATATGTATCCTACACAATTCTTAGACAAAATTTGCATAGAAAATACAAGTGTAGGCAAGTAATATAAAAAAGAGCTTATGCTATAAGATTTCATAAGAGATAATAAGCCACATAAGTCTAATTAAATGCTCAAAAGTTTTAGAAAATCATGCAAGGTCTTCTTTTAAAAATTTTGAAACTCACAAATATATAAAGGACCTACATTAAAAATAAATACTTGAAGACTCATTTTGCAATTAAGACACAATTTAAAAACATGCATAGAATTAAAATAAAATGCATATAAGAATGGGGAGATACGGTTTACCAATTACGCCGTTTCCATGGGTTGTGTCTTTCCCATTGTTGATGATATCTTCTCATTGAGAAGTCACTTTGTTGATGATGACTTCTTTGATTACTCCATTTCCAAGGTTTGTTACCTTCCCGTTGTTGATGATCTCTTCTTCTTTGAAAATTATCTTGATGATGTTTTTGCCATTTCCAAGGACTATGTTCTTCCCAATTTTGATTATATCCTCTTCTTGGAAGTTGGTTTTGTTGAGAATAGTTTCTCCTTCTTTGATCAAATGAAACGGTCATTTGATGTCTTCTTGGCGGTATGAATTTTTTTCGATCATTATTTCGCCGGGTACCTAATATGACATTATTTTGTGGTACCCTCATGTGTTTGGGTCCTTTGGGATTAGTCTTGAGACTTTTAGGTCTCCAACAATAATTAGAGCTATTTCTAGCTCGACAAAAATTAGCCGTATGACCCTTTTTACCGCAATAGAAACATGTAATAATTCTAGGAGCATAATGACCAACATGCTTAGAGACTTGATTCTTTTTCATGTGATTGACACCCTTAGTCTTATGATCAAGTTCTAGTTTCGAACAATCCACAATCTTGGTCATTTTATCGGTACTCAAGTTGGATTTAGATAAATCATTTTTCATGCAATCAATATTCTCAACAAGAGTATTATTTTCTTTTTCAAGGTTTCTAACCTTGTCAAGAGTGGTGGTGTGAGCACATGATAGTGATTCATAGGAAGTAAATAAATTATCCTTATCATTTTTCAAAATATTGAATTCCTTTTTCAAATTTTTGTATTTAACAAGTAAGCTTCATTTTGAAGTTCATCATAATCATTTTGTAAATCACTATAATCATTTTGAATGACAATATCATAGGAAGTAGAGGGTTTAAGACATACCTCATTTTCTTCATTGATGCCCATAAAACAATATTCAACTTCTTCATAATTGGAAGTTGTAAGAGGCTTGTTCCTTAGATATGAACTTGTATCCCTTTGAGGGGTAGATGCTTTTGTTTGACTTCTTTCATTTGCAAATACTCCATAGATGGCTTCTAATTTTTTCCATACTTCATGTGCCGACTTTATTCCTACAATATGTTCATATTCTAAATTAGTAAATGAACAATACAAAATATTGAGAGCTTTACCGTTTAAGGAGATGATTTTCTTCTCATCATCTTTGAGCTTTTTGAAGCCTTTTGAGGTGTGTGGTGTATCTTTCATCGGAATGGATTCTCCATTAATGACGGTGTTCCAAATGTCGAACCCGCAACCTTGTAGATAGCATTCCATTCTTTCTTTCCAAAAATTAAAATTTTTGGAATCAAATAGTGGTGGCTTGGCGGTGGAGTGCGGATAGATGAGCTTCGTTAAGTAGCCGACGATCGTTTCTCTTCACTCGCAATGTGAAACGAGCTTGCCAAAGAGTTTGGCTTTGATACCACTTGTAAGTCCAAGCGGCTACGATAATCTAGAGGGGGGGTGAATAGATTATCTCCATCTTTTCGATTTCGCCCTCCTTTTTTAATCGAATGCTCAAACACAATAATAAAGGTGCGGAATGTAAACAACACACGACGATTTAAAGAGGTTCAACCCACCTAGGGCCTAATCCTCTACCACCCCAAAGATATCCAGGGATGGATTTCAAAAAGAAAAAAGAATTTTATTAATTACCAAAATTAATACAAATTCAACTTACAACACCTTGAAGAGCACCACACTCTTCTTCAACACCACCTTTGAGATTACCACAATCTCCAACGGCACCTTGTGAAGATTACCACAATCTCCAACGACACCTTGTGAAGATTACCACAATCTTCAACCTTGAAGAATACCAAATTCTTCAATACCTCAATAAGAAGATCACCACAATCTTCTTCACCTATCACCTAGATCATTCAAGTGTGTTCTTACCACAAGAGCACTCACAAGGATATCTTGTGTTTGAATGATAACCAAAAATCAAGATTACAACTCAATAATGAATAATACAATTTGAGTGCAAAGTGTAATCAAGAATAGCCTAGACCTCAAAGATGTGAAAGTGATAAGCTAGGCAAATTTACAACAAGAATAATAACAATGAAAGACCAAGTATTTGCTTGAAGTGTATCTTGTTGTGTTGTATCTCAATTGTTGTCTTGGTTGCTCCAAAACTTCCTCTATTTATAGGAGATGATTGATCAAGCGTAGGCTCCTCTTGGGGATTGAAAATCTACAGAAAAATACAATTAAAATCAAGAATATAGTGTTAGAAATCAATCCCACAATTTAAGGAAATGTGTCTCATTGTCAAACGGTCATATTTTTTTTCAATACAGGCGATGCACCGGTGGCCGCACGTAAATAAGAGAAATAAGAACACTTTGAAAATTTCAACAGGCGACGTGGTCGACATAGGCTTCGGCCGACCGGCCGACCCCTGTCTCAACCGGTCCCCCTAACAAAAAAAAAAACGAAGAGGTTTTGTTCGTTTCAAAACGAAACATGCAGTACCGGTCGACCATCTGGCGAACGGTCGACCGGACGGTCGACGCCCAGATGCACGGCCGACCCACTTTGTTTTTACTTCCGTCTCATTTTGTTTCTAGAAACATCTTCAGGTACGGGTTGCCCTATAGGGCGGCGACCACGACCAGAGGTAAATGTTGTCCAATTTTTGTCGAAAATAAAACTCAAGAAATACTCCGAAAATTTAGTAAAAACATTTTAAACCGATCGAGAGTATTTAGACAACATTTAGGAACCTTGTTTTAGGAGAAAAAATCCATTGACATAAAATCATTAAAAGTGTTGTCCATTATTATCAAAAATAAACTTGAGGAAATACTCAGGAAAATATTAAAACCATTTTAAATCATTTAGGAGTATTTGGACAACCTTTAAAAACATTGTTTTGGTGACAAAATAAAATCATCAAAATTAAGATAAAACTATGTATCAAACAATTATGTGAACAATCGGGGTTTCAACAATAGAGGGAATCAATTGTCGACGCATTATCATCCGGGACTTCGCAATCATGAAAATTTCTCGTATAGTAATACGAGAAATGTGTTGCAACCACCTTTGGGATTTCTGAATCAAGCAAGTACGAGTACACACGTGGGAGAACAAAAGCCGTCTTTGGAAGAATTAATTAGTTCATTCCTTGTAGAAACAAGAGCAATGATGAAAAATGCCGATTCTAACATAGAAAATTTGGGTTCAAGGGTTACAACAATTGAAAGTCATCTCAAATCTTTGGGGACACATGTGGGTCAATTGGCCACGGCTATTAATTCACAACAGAAAGTTGATATGTTTCCAAGTAACACCGAGGTGAACCCACGTAAGCATTGCAAGGCCATTAAGTTGAGAAGTGGAACGGAATATGATGAACCAAAGATGCCTACTCATTCCACCAATGAACCAGAAGCAAGCTCTGAAACACTCCACAATGAAGAGGGCATTGACAAGCCATCAGAAAGTGCGAAAAATGAGGTAAAACCAATTCCCAATTCTGATAATGTGTTACCAAATTCTCTTCCTTTTCCACAGAGGTTTCAGAAGAAAACGTTGGACGCTCAATTTTCCAAGTTCTTGGAAATATTCAAGAAAATTCACATCAATATTCCTTTTGCCGATGTACTTGATCAAATGCCAAATTATGCAAAATTCATGAAGGATGTGATGTCGAGAAAGAGAAGGTTGGAGGCATACGAAACGGTCAATCTCACAGAAGAGTGTAACGCCATTTTGCAAAGAAAGCTACCACAAAAATTAAGAGATCCGGTGAGTTTCACTATCCTTTGCACTATTGGTGATTCTTATTTTAATAAGGCTCTTTGTGATTTGGGTGCTAGCATTAATCTTATGCCATTATCTGTTTTCAGGAAACTTGGCATTGGAGAGGTAAAACCATCCACCATCACATTGCAATTAGCCGATAGATCACTCACCTACCCAAGAGGAGTGATTGAAGATGTGTTGATCAAAGTGGATAAATTCATATTTCGGCGGACTTTGTGGTGTTGGATATGGAGGAAGATCATGAAATGCCATTGATTCTTGGAAGACCTTTTCTCACAACGGGACGAGCTCTAATTGACGTGCAACGAGGAGAGTTAACATTACGGGTAAATGATGATGAGGTATTGTTTAATATTTATAAGGCAATGAAATTTCAAGAAGAACCTCAAACATGTCATTTTATTGATATGATCGAACAATGTGATCAAACGGAGGTTATAATATAAGATTTAAAAGATCCGTTAGAACATTGTTTGATTAATTCAATAATGAAATGTGATGAGGAAGTTAGTGATGATATTGATTTGCTTGAATTTATTCTTTCCCTTGAGGCTAAAGAAATTGTAAAAGAAAAACAAAAGGAAGAATTAGAAAATGCCAATATTGAAAATATTCCGAAAGGTACTTTAGAACTAAAGGAACTTCCGGAACATCTTCAATATGCATTTTTAGGAAAGGATAAAACTCACCCGGTAATTGTTTCTGCTTCATTATCTTCACCCGAATTGGATAAGTTGTTGCGTGTGCTTCGTGAACATAAGTTGGATTTGGGTTGGTATATTTCTGATTTGAAAGGTATAAGTCCTTCCATTGTAATGCACAAAATTTTAATGGAAGAGTCTTATAAACCTTCTATTGAACACCAAAGACGACTTAACCCCGCAATGAAAGAAGTTGTGAGAAATGAGGTTTTAAAATGGCTAAAGGCAGGTATCATTTATGCCATTTCTGATAGTTTATGGGTGAGTCCGGTACAGGTTGTTCCTAAAAAGGGAAGTATGACAGTTGTGAAAAATGATAACAATGAATTAATTTCTACACGAACTATCACATGATGGTGAGTATGTATTGATTACAGGAAATTGAATAAAGCTACTCATAAAGATCATTTTCCCCTCCCCTTTATTGATCAAATGTTGACAAAGGTTGGCGGGTACCGATACATTCTCTTGTTTTCTTGATGGCTATTCGGTACAATCAAATCGCCATTGCCCCTGAGTATCAAGAAAAGACCACTTTTACATATCCATATGGTACTTTTGCATTTCGCAGGATGCCATTTGGATTATGTAATGCACTTGCTACTTTTCAGAGGTGTATGATGGCGATTTTTCATGGTATGATTGAGGAAATAATGGAGATTTTTATGGACGATTTTTCTGTTTTTGGTACTTCTTTTGACCATCGTTTGCATAACTTGTCTCTTGTTTTGCAACGTTGTGAGGAAACTAATCTTGTACTTAATTGGGAAAAATGTCACTTTATGGTCAAAGAAAGGATTGTACTTGGGCATCGTATTTCTTGTACAGGTTTGGAAGTTGACAGGGCGAAAGTTGTGGCTATTGAAAAGTTACCCCCACCTTCAAATGTGAAAGACATAAGAAGCTTTTTAGGGCATGCAGGATTTTACAGGAGATTTATAAAAGATTTTTCAAAAATTGTTAAACCACTGTGTAATCTCCTTGAAAAAGATGTTATCTTTTGCTTTGATGAGTCTTGTTTGCAGGCATTTGAACAGATAAAAAAGGCACTTGTTTCAGCTCCTATTATGATAGTGCCGGATTGGACCCAACCATTTGAGCTTATGTGCGGTGCAAGTGATTATGCAGTGGGTGTCGTTCTTGGTCAGAGGCAAGATAGAATTTTTAAAGCAATTTACTATGCGAGCAGGACCATGGACAATGCCCAACAAAACTACACCACCACAGAAAAAGAGATGTTGGTGGTAGTTTTTGCATTTGATAAATTCTGAGCTTACTTGGTGGGTACAAAGGTGATTGTTTATACGGATCATGCCGCAATCCGATATCTTTTCTCAAAAAAGGACGCAAAACCTCGGTTAATTCGATGGATTTTGCCTTGCAAGAATTTGATATTGAGATTTGGGATAAAAAAAGAAGCAAAAATGTGGTTGCCAACCATCTATCCCGCCTTGAGCAACCTCACGAGGTGATTGAAAGCCCAATAAAAGAATCATTTCCTGATGAACAAATTATGCGTGCCGATACATCATTACATTGGTACGCAGATTTTGCTAATTACCTCGCGGGAGGAGTTTTGCCACCGGACTTGACTTCACACCAAAAGAAAAAATTCCTACATGATGTTAAGTCTTATTTGTGGGATGATCCGTTACTGTTCAAAAGATGCACCGATTCTATCATTCGCCGTTGTGTTCCTAAGGAAGAAATTGAAGATATTCTTCAACATTGTCATTCCTCATCTTACGGGGGACATTATGGGCCGACCCGAACAACTGCAAAGGTACTACAATCAGGTTTTTATTGGCCAACATTATTCAAAGACTGTTATGTTTTTGTAAAGACTTGTGATCGATGCCAAAGAGTTGGTAATATTTCACGGCGTCATGAGCTTCCTTTGACAAACATAATGGAGGTGGAGTTGTTTGATGTAATGGGTATTGACTTTATGGGGCCATTTCCCACGTCCTATGGAAATTTGTACATTTTGCTTGCGGTTGATTACGTCTCCAAGTGGGTAGAGGCGATTACTACACCAACGAGTGATGCTAATGTAGTACTCAAATTCTTGAACAAGCATATTTTCACCCGGTTTGGTACTCCTCGAGCTATTGTAAGCGATGAAGGTACGCATTTTTGTAATAAATTATTTAATAACCTTCTTGCTAAATTTGGTGTGCGTCATAAGATTGCGCTTGGTTACCATCCTCAATCCAATGGTCAAGCCAAAATTTTCAATCGTGAAGTGAAACAAATTCTTGAAAAAACGGTGAGTTTTAATCGAAAGGATTGGGCACAAAAGCTCGATGATGCTTTGTGGGCTTATCGCACGGCTTATAAAACACCCATTGGTATTCACTATATCGATTGGTGTTTGGTAAAGCGTGCCATTTACCAGTTGAGCTTGAGCATCGAGCTTATTGGGCAATTAAGAAGTTGAATTTTAACTTGAAAGAGGCCGGTGAAAACTGATTACTTCAATTAAACGAAATGGAAGAATTTCGTCACGAATCATATGAAAATGCCAAAATATATAAAGAAAAAAAAATGGCATGATCAAATGATTTTGCGACGTGAATTCTTACCCGGCCAACAAGTGTCATTGTTCAATTCGAGATTGAAACTATTTCCAGGAAAACTAAAATCACGATGGTCCGGGCCATTTGTGGTTTAACGTGTGTTTCCCTATGGTGCCATCGAGTTAAGAGGAAACGATGGGAATTCATTCCAAGTGAACCGACAACGATTGAAACATTATTTTGGAAATGAAGCAAAGAAGGTTTTAAATATTCCACTTGGTGATGAAGTTTCTTGAGCCCGAGTAGTTAAGTCCGGCTAACGACTATAAATTTAGCGCTTCTTGGGAGGCAACCTAAGTGATTTTTGTGGGATTGCATTTTATTGTGATTTTTATTTGAATTTTGGTGTGATTTTTTTTTTGTGAATTAAAATTTTGTGTGAGTTTTAATTTGATTTTATTAATATTTTATATAAAATAAAAAAGGGGCAAAAATAAAAACTGAAGGGTTGGCGCTGCAGCGCCGGGTCAAAAACTGAGGCAATACGCAATTTCTACGCTGGGCGCTGCAACGCCAGACCGGCCAAGGGCCTTTTAAGTGCTGAACGGGTTTTTTTTCTTCTCTTTTCTTTCTCAACAAAACACTTCTATCTATCACCCTCTTCCATCTTCTCTAATCACAAGCACACATAAGCCTTCAATCTTGCATCATTCAAGGGAACATTTAAGCATCTTAATCCTCATCTTCATTCTCTCTATCATCTAGGTAAGATGGTTTAATTTGTACATCCCTTTCCCCCAACTATTAACCTAATATGAAGAATATGTCAATATCCCTTGTAATTTCGAAATTCATGTTTAATTGTTGGATAAATTGTTGGGATATATGATTGTTGCATGTTAGAAATAGGTTGGTATTGATTATTGGGCATGAATTCATCTTTGAATTTGGTGTTCATCTCTTGTCATCACTATGCTCACAAGGTGTTTGTAAAAATACTTCAATGAAAAATTTTACACCTATGCACTCCATTCTTGTCCTCATTGTTATTCAAGTATAATTTGATCATGAATTGATGACACGGATGTGTATTTTTGGGATATTGCGAGAATTCCTAACCCCTAATCCGTATTGCTTGTTTCTACGTGTTGTCTTGTTTATTTACTTTTCCAGGACATTAGACGATCACTTAAATGGGAAAGTCAAATAAAACAAGCAAAGGCAAAAACAAAGCGAGTACCTCCGAGGAATATGATACTAGTCGTTTCACAAGCTTAGAGGCACATAATCTTATTTATGATAAATTAAGCACAAAGAGCATAACCGCGGAGCGGGGGTTGCAACCGAGTTCGAGTGATGGTGATCTTGCACAAATGATTCACCAAAGGCGATGGAAAAAATTATGTGCTCAACCCGAACCGTATGCACCAAATGTGGTTCGAGAATTCTTTGCAAGTGCGAATGTCACACTCGACAACCCTGAAGATATTTATGTACGTGGTGATTACGTGTTTCTTGATCCATCAGCAATACGACAGTATTATGGATTACTTGAGGTGGATCATTGACCTTATACCGAGTTCATTTCTCAACCACCGGATTTAGAGATGATTTGTCGTGCTCTTTGTCGCCCGGGTACAGAATTGCGTCCAACAAAGGTCTCTGGTGGATCCCTTGCTTTTTCCCACACTACGTTGAGTCGACGGACGTGCTTGGTTTCATTTCATATGTCATAATTTAATGCCAACCAAGCATATCAGCGATGTCACGAAGCATCAAGCTTATCTGTTATATGCGATTGTTACCGACATCCAATTCGATCCAGCAATAATTATCGTACAATCCATCCGCTACACCATCCGATATTGTAAATCAGGGGGATTGATTATGCTGGCTTTGATTTGTGGTCTGTGTAAAAAGGAGAAAATTACGTGGGACAAGAACGAACCATTGGAGCGGCCTAAAGGGCCTATTGATTCTGCCATTATTGCTTCCTATAACGAATGGGTAGGCGGTGTACCTAACCCGAAGGGTGCGGGATATATACTTGATCCCGAATTTGTCCTTCCACCTGTTGAGCCTGAGGCTCATGCCCAGTCACACGATGTTGGTGCTACATCTGGTTTAGTGGCGGGTCATTCTCATTCCACGAGCTCTCATCATGATGACGACCCTTCAGACGCATTAGTGCGTGAGGTACAAGAGTTGCGAAGGGCTCATCGTCGCTTAGCTATAGCTGAGCAACATCATCGAGCTGCGAGGGAAAAATATATTAATGAGCACAACAGAGTTCTTGCTCAAATTTATGGTCAAACGCACCCACAGTTTCAGTTCCTGACACCACCACCACCGGGTCCTATTGCTCATCTTCCACCACACGACTCTGATAGGGATTCCAATGCTGAGTCCTAATCACTCCGGCTACCAGGAAAGTTTTTCTCACTCTCCATTGGGGACAATGTTCATTTTAAGTTTGGGGGAGTGTAATCTGTTTTTGTGCTTCATTTTGTGTCTTTTGAGTAGTGTGAAAAAAAAATCGAGTCTAGTAGTATGTTGAACTGTAGAACTGCATGACTAAGTTTATTTGTTGATTATGAGTTGAACTGTCACAAGAGCATGCTTTTAACTGGTGATCTATATATTGCTTCATTGAATTCATGTTCATGTATAATTCTGTTAACTTATTCGAAAATGATTAATGAAGTTGAGTGTTGCTTGTATGATCCCACCGGATTCTAGAACTTGTTTGATCACTAATCGAGGCGAAATCTTAGGTGAAGTAACATTAAGGAAGTGATTTAGGCCATCTTTGAACAAGCCAGAGCCTAGAATGCCTACCTTTGCATTATATTTTCCCTAGTGTCCCCTTTTGAGCCTTATAAACCCGTTTCTTTGGCAACCAATTTAATATCCAGAGCTTAAATGTGAATATCCGAATTACCCATCACTCATACACACAAAGTATAGAAAAATATTGGAAGTTGAGGAGGGTATGATGAGAAGGGTGTATATTTAATTGAACGAAGTTGCCCGAGAAAAGAAAATATGGAACCCCATGTACGCAAAAGAATAAGTTTGGGGGTTCAGAAAAAACAATATTTGAGAAAAATCAGCGGGATTGAAGGTTCATAAGCATTGGGGATGTCAAAAAGTGAAGGGTAGTTGCTTATTGATAATTCGAAGTGTTAATTGTGTGTTTGGGTGATTTGAGCCACTTAATCTCATATTTTCCTACCTTACCCTAAGCCCACATTACAAGCTTTTAAAGTCCTATTGATCCTTGTGTTACATTAGCCTACATTAGTGGAGATTAGTGTGAAAGACTTTGAAAATTTTGTTAGGAATTTTATTGTTTAGATTTTGATGAATGCCATGTAAAACTTAGAATAGAAAGTTGGCACCCCAATTTTTATGGTATAATGCATTGTAACAATTAGAGCCGCCAAGCCGAGTTAAGTCGCCTACGCCCTAACATGCAAGAAGACAATCAAGATCGGAAGGAAGACTCTTTGTGAGACAGTGAGTATAGCATAGAAGAGTAGACGGGAACTCTACTAAAAAGCGGTGAGATGCGGCCAAGTGGAGTATCGGTCAAGTCAACTCGAGAAAAGCCAAGTCTCAAGTTGAAGTGACGGAGAAGAGTCATCCAATGATTGGAAGCGACTCTAAGTCACCTGGGGAAAGCAAGGAAATGCGGTCAAGTCGAGATAATCAGTAAAAAGACCGTTGCCACGAGTAAATCAAGAGATTTACTTAAACAAGTAATATCTCCATACCACCTTTCTTGAAGTGCTCAGTCCCGAAGCGTGCAAATGGAATGAACCAATGGGAAGCACTACACCGTGTCGAGAACTCGAAAAGGTGAAAGAACAATTCATACGAGGAAATGGCAATTCCAAGAACTGCAACAAGACAAACCAACGATTGCAAGTGACTTTCAAAAATAAGCCTATCTCTTCAACGGGCAAATTTTTGAAAGTTCACTATAAAAGGCTGAGGAGTTTGTTTGAGAAAATAGATGACACACATGTGAGATATACAAGTATACTAGAACAATTGAAACATTCTCAATCCTCAAGCCTACATTACGAAGAACATCAATCCAACACTCACCTGTGAAGGAAAGATAACTTCAATCGGTTGAAGAGGAAAAATCGAAAACAAGGGGTCTACATTCCGGGAAGGATGTAGGAAGGTTCAAGGTTGAACCAAGTCTTAAGCTTGTGGAGGGCTTCGTGATCAAATCCAAAGAGCTTGAGCAAGTGAGTGTAGTAGCAAGACAAACGCGCCTGTGAAGAAGGAGTCGCACGAGAAGCCAACCGAGTGATCAAGGCGTCTCGCATCGAGTCCCAAAGGATCAAGTCGGCTTTGTGTGATCAAGACTTGTATCCGGTATTACCACTTTGTAAACCGATCATTACCTAGTGGATTCCTCCAGGAGTTGGAGAAGAGAGGAGTAGAAGAATTACCCCATCTTCGAACCTCTATAAAAATTCCATTGTGTCATTTACATTTCAACACCTTAATTCTTGCATTTTTAATTGCTTATATCTGCTGATAAATTTGCTATCCACTCAATAACTTATAAGTACTAAACCAAGCACTAAACTCTTGCTAAATCAAACTTAAGGGTGTTAAGTCTTCCAATTTGAAAACAAAACCACAATCGAGTTAATTTAGAGCTAACAAATTTGAGTTATTCCATCAACGACTCGAGTTGAGTTTGTTGAGTGATTAACTCTACTGAGTGACTAAATTGACTGTCCATCAAGGACACAGTTGTGTAGTATCAACTCTGTAGATTTAAAAGGACCAAATCGAAAATTTGGTAAGGTTTATTCAATCCCCCCCCCTTCTAAACCTTACACTTACACCCCTTGGGACCTACAAGTGGTATCGGAGCGGTTGGTTCATTGAACCCTCCGCACCAGTTCTTGAACTAGATCTCTAAACTTTTCAAAGTCCGCTTTAGTACTTAAATCTTCAAAACTCTTTTTATTATTAAAAGTTATTATCATGGAAGCAAATTTGACACGCATCCCTATGTTCACTATCGAAGAATTTGATGATTGGAAAATTCAGTATGCGAGGCTCATCTATCGCATTACATGATGAGATGTGGATAGTGATAGAAGATGGGCCTCTCGCAAATCTTAAAGGTGAAACAAATGCGAAGAGTTGCGGTGAAGGAGAAGAAGATGTTGCTCCCGGACGGTCATGGTTGAAAAACCAAGAACCGAGTGGACAAATGATGAGAAAAAGATATAACCTGGACAATGTAGGTCCCAAGGGGTGTAAGTGTAAGGTTTAGAAGGGGGGTTGAATAAACCTTACCAAATTTTCGATTTAGTCCTTTTAAATCTCTGAGTTAATTCTACAATTTGTGTCCGATGGACGATCGAATTAGTCACTCAGTAGAGTTAATCTCTTCAATGCACTCAAATTTGAGTTGTTGATGGAGTAACTCAATTTGTTGGCTACAATTTAACTCATTTGTGGTTTTATTTTCATTGGAAGACTTAACACCCTTAAGTTTGATTAAGCAAGATATTAGAGTTTGATTTAGTACTTGTAAATTATCAAATGGATAGCAAATTTATCGTGAGATATAAGCAATTAAAGGTGCGGGAATTTAAATCTTTGAAATGTAAATGACACAAAGAAAGTTTTTATAGAGGTTCGAAGATGGGGTAATTCTTCTACTCCTCTCTTCTCCAACTCCCGGAGGAATCCACTAAGTAATGATCGGTTTACAAAGTGGTAACAGTCCGGATACAAGTCTTGATCACAACGGCCGACTTGATCCTTTGGGACTCGATCTGGGAGACGCCTTGATCACTCGGTGGCTTCTCGTGACGACTCGCCTTCTTCACAGGCAAATTTGCCTTGCTACTACTGACTCACTTGCTCAAGCTCTTTGGATTTGATCACGAAGCCCTCCAAATGCTTAAGACTTAGTTCAACTTTGAACTTTTCTACAATCCTTCTGGAAAGTAGACCCCTTGTTTTCAAAGGTTTCCTCTTCAATCGGTTGAAGCTCTCTTTCCTTCACGGGTAAGTGTTGGATTGATGTACTTCGGAATGTAGGCTTGAGGATTGAGATTGTTTGATTTTTCTAATGTGCTTGTATATCTCACGTATGTGTCATTCATGCATCTCTTTTCGAAACAAACTCCTCGGCCTTTTATAGTGAACTTTCAAAAATTTGCCCGTTGAAGAGATAGGCTTATTTTTGAAAGTCACTTTGCGATCGTTGGCTTGCGATTCTTGGAATTGCCGTTTCCTCGTATGAATTATTCTTTTCACCTTTTCAGAGTTCGACGACCGTGTCGTGCTTCCCATTGGTTCATTCCTTTTGCACGCTTCCTCGGGGGTGAGCACTCCAAGAAAGGTTGTATGGAGATATTACTTGTTTAAGTAAATCTCTTGATTTACAGGCAACGGTTCTTTTTCTGATTATCTCGACTTGACTGCATTTCCTTGCTTTCCCAGGTGACTTAGAGTTAGCTTCCAATCATTGGATGACTCTTGTCACTTCAACTTGAGACTTGGCTTTTCTTGAGTTTACTTGACGATGCTCCACTCACTTCATCTCACCGCTTTTGAGAGTGTTCCGTCTACTCTTCTTTGCCATACACTGTCTCACACAGAAGTCTTCCTTCCAGTCTTGATTGTCTTCTTGCATGTTAGGCGTAGCTGTCTTGACTCGGCTTGGCGGCTCTATTCATTACAATGCATTTTACAACAAGAATTGGGGTGTTAACTTCCTATTCTAAGTTTTACATGGCATTCATCAAAATCTAAACAATAAAATTCCTAACAATTTCCCCCTTTTTGATGATGCCAAAACTTAGATCATACAAATATGTAAATAACAAAGATACATACAGCAAAGTGTATTGACATAGAATGTATGCGCGAGAATCAATCTTTTTATTGATCATATCATTCTTGTACTTAACACAATTTGTTTACAAGGTGTATCGAGAGTATATAACTATCTTCACAAAAAAATTTATAACTCTATTACGAAGACTTACATTGTATGTATTTACATAATAAAATACATGAAGGGTTGGATAGCAACACTTCATCTCCTTCATTGTCTCCTTCTTTCATCTTGATCAAGATCTTCTTTCTCTTCTTCTTTTTTCGCCGTCACCCTTCTTTTTCTTCTCATATGCCTTCCTGGCAGCTTCATCTTTCCTTAGTCTTTCCTGTCTCTCTCCCGCCATAGCTGAGTTTGTCTTTTTTTTTTCTTCTATTCTCTTTGCATACTCGGCGTTAGTTTTAGCCACTCGCAAATTTGCCACTTGGTCAAGCCCATCCCAAGTAGATCCCTCCTTTCTTTCCGGGATCTACGTATTCGATATTCTTGGGCAGAGGCCTAGGTCCAAGCTTCTTCCTCCATCGCCGCTTCTTCTTCTTCCTCTCAGGCGTATCAGATCTTGGGGTCTTCTTCTTCCCGGTGATTGACTAGCAGAGTGACCAGCAGAGAGCGATAGGAAGTCTCATTGTCTGTCGTCGCCTTCTTCACACAATGTGAGACCCTTTTCCCAAGATACAAGTCCCAAGCTTGAGCCATGGACATATTTGCAAAATATCCTTTGATTCGAGCGTTTTGAATTCGTCAACGATCTTGGCTCTGTCCCGACATCGAAATGGCATACGTGTCTCTGTCAACCGGAATGCCTCCATGTTCTTTCAAGATGTTCATCACCATGGCATCCATTCTTCCTTCCACTTCCTTCATCCCTCGCTTCAATTTCTTTTCTTTCTCGGCCATAGATACAAATCAGAGTCTTGGAGTGGCAGAGTCACGGGGAGTTTTCGCTTATAATGTCATTTGTGTGAGGACCCTGTTGGGGGTTTGTGCTATCATCAAGGTCATATTTTTGATCCTTCCCCTCGCCAGATTTTCCTTTCTTTAGTTTCAAAATTTCCTCGGTGATTTTCCCTTCTCGCTTTCTTTCATTTGCTCCTTTCTTTTTTCGGATTTTTCGCTTTAAGGTATTCCTCTTCCCCTTTTTGGCATCATCAAAGGATAGAGGAACCCTGGGAACATCTTTGGCAAGCATGAAGTCGAGTCTTTCGTTGGTTGAATTCTCGCTTCAAGTCGCTGCGTTGTATGCAAAGACGGAATTGGATCGAGTAGCGTTGGATTCTCTGAAATCGGCTTCATCTCGGCCATGAGAAGGCTGAATTTTCTCGTCATGTGTTCTTCCAAACGCTGTATATCATTTGCATTTCGCGCTCACGCAATGTGCAGCTTGATCTCGGCAGTGTGAGCTTCATGCATATGCTCAATGTGTTCCCTCGGCCGTTTTTCGCATCAACATTCTCGACTCTCCACACCAAAGACTTGTTAAACAAGGTTCAAGTATCTCACCTGTTCCACACGCATTGATTCTTCTTTGTTGCCACCATTCCCTTATTCGAATTGTTATGCCTCTTAAGTCATTTGTAAGGGTGGCATCTCTCGTTGTCCAATCGCATGTCCAAAGAGGCTCGATGCCTCTCCATCTTTTCAACTTCAAAGAAAGAGTGCCTTGAACACTTTCGTACTTGATGATTTCACATTGCGGTGATGGCCATACAAACGTAAATCAAATCGATCGAACAATGTGTTAGTCCAAGTGGCTACGATAATCTAGAGGGGGGGTGAATAGATTATCTCGGTTTTTCAGATTTTGCCCTCTTTTTCGAATAATCAACCAAAGACGAGAATGTAAATGCGGAAATAAAACAACACTCGTCGATTTAAAGAGGTTCAACCCACCTAGGGCCTAATCCTCTACCACCCCAAAGATCTCCGGGATGGATTTCAAAAAGAAAGAAAAGATTTTATTAATTTACCAAAAATTAATACAACACCTGAGGATTACCACAATCCTCCTTCACCACTTTGAGGATTACCACAATCCTCTTACACCACCTTGAGGATTACCACAACCCTCTTACAACACCTTGAGGATTACCACAACCCTCTTACAACACCTTTGAAGGTTACCACAACCCTCAAACACCTATCACCTAGATCACCCAAGTGTATTCTTACCACAAGAATACTCACAAGGATGTCTTGTGTTGAATGATGACCAAAATCAAGATTACAACTCAATAATGATTGATACAATATGAGTACAAGTGTAATCAAGAATTGAAAGCCTAGACCTCAAAATTGTGCAAGTGAAAGTGCTAAGGCTAATACAACAAGATATATGAAAGTGTTTGCTTTGTTTGCTCTTTGCTTGTATAGAGTGTTGTGTCTTGTTGTTTGAATGAAGCCTCTATTTATAGGAGAGGTCTTGGCTTTGATTTCCAGACATTGGCTCCTCCTTGGGGAGTGATTTGCTGCAAAAGAAACCATTTAAAAACATCAATATAGCTGTTAGAAATCAATCCCACAAAATAGGGAAAAGCTGTCTGAAAACGCAACGGATAGTTTGCTGTCAAACAGGGGTTCGACCGGTCGCGCAGAGATAAGATTGAAATTGAATTCTGCGAAATTTTACACAGGGGGACCGGTCGAAGGGTGCGACGGCCGCCTCACCGTGACCGGTTGCCGACAGCGTTTTTTAAAAGAGAAGTCCGGAACAAAATCCAACTTGCAGTGCAATGTGTCGCCCGGCCGGTCCGGCCGACCGACCACACCGGTCGCCCACCTGGTCGACCGGTCGTCGCCCGCCTTTTTTCTTACGCCCCATTTTTTCTGTTTCAAAACTCAACTCAGTACGGGTTGCCCTATAGGCGACCGGTCGAGCTGAAACAAAAGTGTTGTCCAATTTTAAAACGAATATTAACTACAAGAAATACTCCAAAAAATAGTAAAAACATTTTAGAACGATCGGAAGTATTGGGACAACATTTAGGGACATTGTTTTGGTATGAAAACTCATTTGAACAAAATCATCAAAATCATGATAAAAACATTTATCTAACAAACTCCCCCTTTTTGATGATTACAAACCAAAACAATTTTCAAGAGGACGATTTCGAAAAACAAAATAATTTTCCGGTTTAAGAGTAAACTATCCGTTTAAAAACATTTTACAAAAGCTCCCCCTATCAATAAGCACATTAAGAAGAAATATTGCATAAGCTAGAAGCACAAGCTTTTACAAAATAAACAATAACTTCATGAGCTTAGAAGCTCCCCCTGTCACAAATACTTAATGTCCATGCAAACAAGTCCATAAAACAACCATTGGACTAAGTTTACTTCACAACTTATGGCCTAAACAAGCCATAGCTTATAGCTTCTATTTCGAGCTTTTATTAGCTTCTTTGAGCTAACGAGCCATTTTCCTGTTTCTCCCCCTTTGGAATCATCAAAAAGAATGTGAGGACAATAAAAACATCATACAAATATATCAAAGTGCGCCAAAGAGACGATTTATCAACCATTGAGCAATTTTAGGCTTAAAAACCAAGGAAAATGGGAGAAATGTATCATGAAGAGTTCATACGCTCATTTTATTTCCCAAAACATGATTTCAAAGAGTATAGAAGACTTTTGGAAGCGAGAGAATCATGTAGAAGTTGAAATTTTCATTGAGACATTACATCGAACACATTGTGGGCGTGAAAAATAAAAAGAGTTGTATAAAGCCCTTGTAAATGAATCAAGCCAAAAAATTTTATCACCAAATCATACCAATCATCATACAATACATCATAACAACTAAGCTCATCATGATCATAAAATAATTTCATCAAGTAATATACAAGAAAGGCCATAAACTCAAGGGTTCAACCCAATTGAGCAAAGTAAGGAAAATTCTTACCATTTGATCGGAAAAGATGAGCAATGATGATGATAAACATGCTATATAAGGTCCAAGAAATAAATGGAATGCATAAAAATCAATTTTGAGTGACAATAGTGTGCATTTGGCAAAGGGGACGAAAAATGGCCAAAATGAGTGAACATGTCTAATGCTGAAGACAGAAAGATTTTAAACCAAAAAATGGCTTAGGGCGACCGGTCGTGGTTGAGGGCGACCGGTCGACGTTGAGGGCGACCGGTTGCCCTCAACCTCTTCAGCCCACTGTTTGACAAAATTTTCAAAATCCGAATTTTCAACCAAGAATCCGATTTTTCGCCCCTAAGTTTTAAAGACATGCAAAATGCAAACGTAGACCTCATTCAATATGCATTATGCCTAACCGAGCTCGTATTGATGCAAAAGTCTCGGAAGTTAGTGGTTTTGTAAAAATGTCCGCTAATTGATCTTGAGATGGCACAAACGATATCTCAATTTTTCATTTTGAAACACAATCCCTTAGAAAATGATGTCGAATCTCAATATGTTTAGTACGGTTATGATGAACCGGGTTTTGAGCAATATTTATAGCGGATACATTATCACAAAAGATAGGTACGTTTTCAAAAGAGCATTTGTAATCCGCTAAGGTTTGTTTCATCCAAAGAAGTTGAGTACAACAAAATGCGGCGGAAATATATTCGCCGGCCGTTGAAAGAGAAACACAGTTTTGCTTCTTTGAAAACCAAGAAACTAGGCAATCGCCTAAAAATTGACATGATCGGAAGTACTTTTCCGATCATCAATATTACCCGCATAGTCCGAATCACTATAACCTTTAAGAGAAAAGATTTCATTCTTTGGATAAAATAAACCATATTGAATAGTGCCTTTCAAATATCGAAAAATCCGTTTAACGGCACTCATATGAGATTCTTTTGGATTGCTTTGAAAACGAGCACATAGGCATACGGCATGAAGAATGTCCGGTCTACTAGCGGTTAAATAAAGTAAACTACCAATCATACCTCGATACTTGGATTCATCAACCGTCTTGCCTTTTTCATCTTTGTCAATTTTGACATTGGTTGCCATAGAGTCGAGACGGTTCTTCCTTCTTCAATGCCGAACTTCTTCAAAAGTTCTTTTGTATACTTAGATTGCGAAATATAAATACCTTCTTGGCATTGCTTAATTTGAAGTCCAAGGAAGAAGTTTAGCTCCCCCATCATACTCATCTCGAATTCACCTTGCATTAACTTGGAGAATTTCTTGCACAAAGATTCATTAGTAGCACCAAAGATAATATCATCAACATAAATTTGCACAAGTAAACAATCTTGCCCTTTTTCAAAAACAAAGAGTGTAGTATCAACTTTACCTCTTGTAAAACCATTTTGCAAAAGAAAAGAGCTAAGTCTATCATACCATGCACGGGGTGCTTGTTTTAAACCATACAAAGCCTTTTAAGTTTATAAACATCATTAGGCCTAGAAAAATTTTCAAACCCGGAGGTTGTTTTACATAGACTTCTTCTTGAATAATACCATTTAAGAAAGCGGATTTAACATCCATTTGGTAAAGTTTGAAATTTTTGAAACAAGAATAGGCAAGTAAAATACGAATAGCTTCTAACCGTGCTACGGGTGCAAAAGTTTCATCATAGTCAATACCTTCTTCTTGACAATACCCTTGAGCTACTAACCTTGCCTTATTTCGAACAATGTTGCCTTGATCATCAAGTTTGTTCCGAATACCCATTTAGTACCAATAATTGTTTGAGATAGAGGACAAGGTACTAATTCCCATACATCATTTCTTTCAAATTGATTCAACTCCTCTTGCATTTCCAAAAACCAATCTTCATCCTCAATAGCTTCCTTAGCATTTTTAGGCTCTTTTTGAGATATAAGAGCTTTCTCGGCAAAATTCCTTCGAGTCATTACTTTATCAAGGGGATCACCAATAATAAGATCTTTTGGGTGATCTCCCTTAAATTTCAATGCAACGGGAAGATTCGAAGTATCACCCCTATCTTCTTGAGGAACATTTGAACTTGAGGGTTGATCATATAAAATAGAAGATTTATCATTATGAGCATCACTTTGAACAAAAGGTTCAACAATATCCTCTTCATCACTATCGTCATTGGGTATTCTTTCAACACCCGAGGCTTCATTAAATTTGACATGAATAGATTCTTCAATAACCATGCTAGTCTTGTTGTAAACCCGATATGCTTTGCTCTTGGTTGAATACCCCATAAATATTCCTTCATCGGCCTTAGGATCAAGTTTGTCCAATTGATCCTTAGTATTCAAAATAAAGCACTTACATCCAAATATTTTGAAATAACTAATATTTGGAGTTCTTCCTTTCCAAAGCTCATATGGAGTTTTATTCATTTTAGGACGAATATAAACTCGGTTAATGACATAGCAAGCGGTACTTACGGCTTCGGCCCAAAAATACTTTGGAAGTGAAAATTCATTAAGCATGGATCGACTCATTTCTTGTAATGTTCGATTTTTCCGTTCGGCTACTCCATTTTGTTGAGGTGTCCTTGGAGCCGAGAAATTATGAGCATATCCTTTGGTTTCACAAAATACTCTAAATTCACCGTCAAATTCTCCACCTCGATCGCTTCGAATAGACTTGATAGTATCTTCTTTTTCATTTTCAATAAGTCTACACAACTTAACAAACTCATTAACGGCATCGTTTTTATTGGTAAGAAAAAGAGCCCAAGTATATCTCGAATAATCATCGACTATAACAAAAGTGTAATGTTTTCCACTTAGACTAGCCGTACCAATATCCCCATACAAATCAAGGTGAAGCAATTGTAGGGGTTTGGTAGTGGAAATTTCATTTTTGGGCTTAAAACTACTCTTAACTAATTTGTTCTTTTGACAAGTGTCACATAAGCCAAGATTTTCAAAATTCAATTTGGGTAGTCCTTTTACATGTTGGTTTTTGTAAATATTTTTCAAATTCTTGTATCCAACATGTCCGAGTCGCCTATGCCATAAACTCGTTAAATCATTATTGGCGACAAGACAAGAAACATTTTGACTAACCAAGTCACTAGTACAAATTTTGTAAAGATTGCCTTTTCTATTTGCTTCACAAATAATATTACCATTTTTAAGAATAAGGCATTTTTCTTTATTAAAAGAAACATCATAATTTGAATCACAAAGTTGGCTAACACTTATCAAATTGAACTTAAGCCCTTCTACTAAAAGAACATTACAAAGAGAGAAAGAAGAGTTACCAATTTCTCCATTTCCAAGAATTTTTCCTTTGCCATTGCCGAACATGACCATACCCTCTTCTTGGAGCTTGATGTTGGTAAAAAGCTCTCTCCTCCCGGTCATATGGCGTGAACATCCGCTGTCCACGAGCCATTTCGAATCCTCCATGGTTGTTATAGCCCCTATTACCTACAAAATCATTTCTTTTAGGTACCCTATAATTTTGGGGTCCATGGGGTTAGTCTTGAGACCTTTGGGTCTCCAAACATGTCTTGAGCTATTTCTCAATTTGCAATTATTAGCATAATGTCCAACTTTGCCACAATAAAAACAAGTAGGAGTATTATAATTATTGGCACGTACAAAAGTTGGACCTTGGTTATTTTTCTTAAAAACACTTTGAAATGGCTTATAACCAAGTCCCGATTTGGAATGCTCACCTCTTTGTGCATCTAAAATTTTTGTGACTTTATCCGTACTTATGTTGAAACGATGCACGTCATTTTTCAAACATTCAATATCTTTTGTGAGCGATTCCTTTTCGGTTTCAAGAGAATGAATTCTAGTAAGAGTAAGAGCATGAGCTTTGTCTAAAGATTCATAAGAGGTAAATAATTTTTCCTTTTCAACCTTAATCTCCTTATGCTCCTTTTTCAAATTTTTGTATTTAACGATTAAATTTTGAAACTCAATTTGCAATTCATCAAAATCACATTGCAAGTCATCAACTATGGAGGAAGTAGAAGAATTTGAGTGTACCTCATTGTTTTCATCGTCTATAGCCATGAGACCGTGCTCGGTTTCTCCTTCCTCATCGGTTGTTTCGAGTAGTTCATCCCATGTTTTAACTTCCGCATTTAGAGCCTTCTTTTTTGTAAAAGGCTTCCTTTTCTTTTGCTCCTCTTCATCGAGCTTTGGGCAATCGGCAATGAAGTGCCCGGGTTTTCCGCATTTAAAGCAAGCATTATCTCTTGGTTTTCTTGCTTTATTTTTATTCACAAATTTTGCAAATTTTCGAACAAGTGCGGCCGTCTCCTCATCATCATCATCATTATCATAGTATGCATTATTAGAAGAAGAAGCAAGACCTTTAGGAATAATTTGCATACCCGATTGATTTGTGGATGATTTGGAATTTTTCCTCTCCTTGAGATAGACTTCATAGATGAGTAGGTTTCCAATAAGCTCATCAAACTTGAGTGTCTCAAGATTTTGTGCCTCCGTGATTGCCGTTACTTTTTCGGACCATGAGCCGGGAAGTGCATTTAGTACCTTGGTCACTTTGTCTTCTTCGGAGATGACTTTCCCGAGGGCCACGAGAGGATTGACAATATTGTCAAGCCTTTCCACCATTTTGGAGATGCTTTCGCCATCATACATGTTAAAGTTTTCGAAGTCTTTAACAAGCATGGTCTTTCTTGCTTGCTTGACTTTCTTAGTCCCTTCATAGATTGTCTCCAATTTTTCCCAAACCTCATGTGCCGACCTTATGCCTCGTATGCGATTGTACTCGGTGGCGGTAAGTGAGCAATGCAAAATATTTAAGGCCTTACCGTTTAGAGAGAAAGCCTTCTTATCATTTTCATCGAACTCCTTGAAAGGTTTAGGAGTCGAGGTGCCATCCTCCATTTTTTTTGTTGGTTGATCAACTCCTTCAATAACCACATTCCATATGTCAAATCCGCACCCTTGTAGAAAGCACTCCATACGGTCTTTCCAAAATGCGTAGTTGTTGGCGTCGAACAATGGTGGCTTGTTGGTGAGGCGCCGGTGGTGAGATAAGCGTCATTCGTAGCCATGGATCTTTCCTCTTTACTCGGAACAAGCTAGCCAAAGAGTTTGGCTTTGATACCACTTGTTAGTCCAAGTGGCTACGATAATCTAGAGGGGGTGAATAGATTATCTCGGTTTTTCAGATTTTGCCCTCTTTTTGAATAATCAACCAAAGACGAGAATGTAAATGCGGAAATAAAACAACACTCGTCGATTTAAAGAGGTTCAACCCACCTAGGGCCTAATCCTCTACCACCCCAAGTATCTCAGGGATGGATTTCAAAAAGAAAGAAAAGATTTTATTAATTTACCAAAAATTAATACAACACCTGAGGATTACCACAACCCTCCTTCACCACTTTGAGGATTACCACAATCCTCTTACACCACCTTGAGGATTACCACAACCCTCTTACAACACCTTGAGGATTACCACAACCCTCTTACAACACCTTTGAAGGTTACCACAACCCTCAAACACCTATCACCTAGATCACCCAAGTGTATTCTTACCACAAGAATACTCACAAGGATGTCTTGTGTTGAATGATGACCAAAATCAAGATTACAACTCAATAATGATTGATACAATATGAGTACAAGTGTAATCAAGAATTGAAAGCCTAGACCTCAAAATTGTGCAAGTGAAAGTGCTAAGGCTAATACAACAAGATATATGAAAGTGTTTGCTTTGTTTGCTCTTTGCTTGTATAGAGTGTTGTGTCTTGTTGTTTGAATGAAGCCTCTATTTATAGGAGAGGTCTTGGCTTTGATTTCAGACATTGGCTCCTCCTTGGGGAGTGATTTCTGCAAAAGAAACCATTTAAAAACATCAATATAGCTGTTAGAAATCAATCCCACAAAATAGGGAAAAAGTCATGCAAAACGCAACGGATAGTTTCTTTGTCAAACAGGGGTTCGACCGGTCGTGCAGAGATAAGATTGAAATTGAATTCTGCGAAATTTTACACGGGGGGACCGGTCGAAGGGGGTGCGACCGGTCGCCCTCACCGTGACCGGTTGCCCTTGAGCGTTTTTACGAAAAAGAGAAGTCGGAACAAAAATCCAACTTGCAGTACAGTCGTCACGGTCGGCCGGCCGACCACACCGGTCGCCCACCTGGTCGCCGGCCGCCCGCGCCTTTTTCTTACGTCCCATTTTTTCTGTTTCAAAACTCAACTCAGTACGGGTTGCCCTATAGGGCGACGGTCGAACTGAAACAAAAGTGTTGTCCAATTTTAAAACGAATATTAACTACAAGAAATACTCCAAAAAATAGTAAAAACATTTTAGAACGATCGGAAGTATTGGGACAACATTTAGGGACATTGTTTTGGTATGAAAACTCATTTGAACAAAATCATCAAAATCATGATAAAAACATTTATCTAACACAATGGTGCCTCGAGTGAAAAAAACAGAGCTGGTTTGTAGTAACATGCTTGCTCGTTTTTCGACTCTTCGTGGAGTTCTCGTATCTCCGGTGAGAAAGGGAAAGATTCTACAAAAGATTCATCACCGCCGACGGGATCTGTTCGATGATGAGCGGTGCGCGTGAAGTTCTTTTGGGAATCGATCCAGTTGTAGCTTGAGGAGCCGGAGCAGTGGTTTTCGGTTGTTGGGTTTGGTTGTGAAGTAGACCCGCTTTTCGAGCCTCAATTTGTCTTAAACTTCGTTGGTCTCACCTGATTTTTCTTTTTAGTTGACTTATCCTCGGCCTTATCGTAGCAGCGTCATCGGACGATGATGAGATTTCTAGAGGTGGCTCATCATCAAAGTTAAAAGTTTGACGAGTAGTCTTGGGATCGACTTACTCGTACTTGGAACACCCGCAGTGAGTCTTTTGGATTTGTCATGGTTGACTCGGCTTCTTCTTCTTCTTCTTCGATCCCGGAAAAGTGACATCGGGTTGTCCGGGAATCATGAAGTGCGGCGATCTCCTTCTCGGATGGGTCGATGATTGCGGGAGGGATGTTCTCTACTTGACCCTCTTTACCCGGGAAGTCTCAACCTCCCGTGGGCCTTCATTTCCTCGGGAGTCTCTCTTACCTGCGAGGCCTTGGTCCTCCCTTTCGACACGGTGTCACTGTCTTAGGGTCTTTCTGATGGCATCCATTGGAGTCTCAACCCCATGGATTGCACTTTCATTGCCCAGTGTTAACTCCCGGTCGTTCCTTCCTCGTGCCTCGGCCGCAAGCAAAGAGCGTCATTAGCCTTCGAGAGCGATTGGCACCTCGGTGAGACATCTCAATGCCTCGAGCTTCGTTGATGGCAACTTGCCGTTCTTCTTGTGATTGTAATTTCTCTTCTTCGCCTCCTTGCTTTCTTTGTGGAGTCATCTGCAAAGCATCCTCCGACCTTGCTGCGGTGGAGGGAGTTTCCCCCTCGGTGGCGCACTAGCCGAGTGATTTGGAGTGGGGTCACTCGTCTCGGACTCATTTGGCCATTGCAATTGATGGTTGTAGTTGGGGCGGTGGTAGCACACCTTCAATAGGGGTTGGCTCGTTGACTGGGTCCCCACTAGCCCGATTTCATCGCCGATTCCTTATTGCCTTCTTGAGTGAGTGGGGAAGTGGTAGCAAAGAACATCGGTGGCTATTTCTTTGAACCACTCCCATTGGATCGATTTCATTTGTGTTGTTCGGAGGACTTTCCTGGTCCCTCCATCAGTCTTTGCTCGTGAAGGATTCTTGATTCATGCAATGCTTGCTGCATTTGTAACTCTTCTGCGGCAGCAGATTCTCAGTTCCTCGTCACTTTCGGAGAAGACATCAAGAAGAGGATGGAAGTGTTCGTGGTGCGGGAGATAGGGCGGATCTTGCCTTTTCACGTGCTTCGGCCTTGACTTGCTTTGCTCTCTCCCTGTCCTTGTAGATTTGCGGGATGTCTAAGCAGTTGTCCTCATCAAGTCTTTGAGACACGATAGTTAGTCCAAGGAAATTTAGCAGATTCCTCTTCTTCTTCTATGAACTCGGGCCGTTGGAACTGTTCCCGACTTGCTCAACTTCCATTTTCTCCACTCACGCAGACGATTTTGGATGTCCGGGTAAGGTGGAGATAGGATCATTACATCACTATCTCGCTTGAGCTTGTTCTTCTTGTGTTTGTTTGTGTGAGCTACAAGCTGCAGTGTGTCTTCGGGTTGCCTCTGCTGATCGCCTTCAGCAGATTTGTTGTTTCATCAACTATATATGGAGACTCTACTTCTCCAGTAGTCTCGGTATTTGTGCTAGTGAGTAATCGACTCAATTTGGTTTCTCTGTTCGGATTTCGCTTGACGAGTCTTCTTCGTCTCTGGTTTGTACCGGGGAATTTCAGTTGAGGCGGTATCCTCTCGAGTCTTGGGCGCGGGCAGTCTTGGTGTTTGTTTTCGAGGAGGTGGCCGTGGGGCTTGTCGATTCTCCTCTTTTGACGATCGGAGAAGGTATTTGTGAGTCCTTCTCGACCTCTGCTGCAGGGGCGGGTGACACGGCTGGCTGGGGCGGGTGACTCTGGCTGCAGGGTAGGTGCATGTTTGGTTTTCTTTCTTTGCAGGGCAAGAGCGATCTTCTTGGCAGCTGCAGGGCAGCTTTCTTTTTTTGGCCGAGAGGAGGAGGCATTTGTATCTTGGGGTCGGTGATTCCCCTCCTCTTTGGTGTCGCTCTCTTGGCATAAGCTCGCTTCGAGCACCAGAGAGGTTAGCTCGAACATCCTCTTGTTAACATGGAAGGCCTTCCCATGTCTAAGAGGTACTCCTTTCACCTCCGATGGCCGGCCAATCACTAGGCCATATCCTGGGATCCTCCAAATGTGCCATCTTCTTTGAAGGACTTGTTCCCACGTTCGGGCAGAGTCTCTTTGCCGAGATAAACTCACCAGTTTATCTTCTTTTCTTCGATGATTGCAGCCATCACAATCGGCTTTGCCTTTGATAGTTGGTCAAAGCCGCCAAATTTGATGTCGATACATTTGGCAACTATGTCCAACAATTTGTGATAATCCTCCTTGATCTCTTATTTATTTGTATGTATATAATTTTATTAGCAAGGTCGGACTTGGCTATTTCTTTCCATGCGTCGCCCAAGTTTACATCAGCTTCCTTAATTTGATTTGCTCCTTCCTGCGGGTAGTGAGCAATATTCACCAAATCCTTGGCGTAATAGTCACCGCTTCCCGTGAACAGATGACTTGATTCCTTCGTCGTGAATCTCAGCATTCACGTAGAATTGTGCGACCTCCTCCACATAGGTCATAGGATATTCCAGCGTTAGAAACGGTTTTAGTCCGGATGTTTCCAACTTTTCCGCGATTTTCTTCACCAGGGTGTCGTCGGACCCCTGCTTCACCATTCCGTCGAAATCCACCGTCGAACCGGTGTGGATTTGCTTTCCTAGCTTGGTAAAGTCATAAGTTGGTGCCATTTCTCAGAATTATATCAAGAAAAGTCTCAGAAATTGATTTGAATGTTGATAGGGTTTTGAGAGTAGTTTGCCTTTGCTTTTGAGAGAAAAAGATGAACAGTTTTTAGAAGTGTGAGAGAGAAACGGACGAAAATAGTTTAAATATGGTTCATGAAAGGGCGTGCGAGGACGGTTTTTGAATTGTGATCGAAATCAACGGCTTGGATTTCGCGACGCCTATTGAGCATTTCACGTCTCGTATTTAATGCGGCATCATTTATATCCAATCATAAGCTTAGTGTGCGGCTTTATGTCCGTACACATCATCATTATCCGACGTGTTTCTTAAAACATTCCGCTAAGTTAAAACGATGCGTTTTTGTCACTTTGCTCATAAGTTATTGACTTATCTCTTAGCCGATTTAACTCTACTTTTCACATTTACATTAGCGACTACCTATCACCGACTCGGTGTAGTGTCTTTCCGATCTGGTGATTCTTCGAAATGATTTCTATTTTCAGCTCTTTTTCACTTTTTTTTGTTCTAATACTCTTCTTTGATTCGTCTGAGTGTCACCACTCAATTAACCCCAACTCATGCTTGAGTTCTTCAAATCTTGACTCACATAATGGTTTTGTGAAGATGTCGGCTAGTTGTTTATCGGTTGAGATATATTCCAAGATAATGTCCTTCTTTTCAACATGATCTCTTATGAAATGATATCCGACATCAATATGTTTTGTTCTTGAGTGCAAAGACAGATTTTGAGTGATTGCAATGGCACTTGTGTTATCACACATGATTGGAATTTCTTTTTCTTCAACTTCATAGTCTCTCATTTGTTGTCTCATCCATAGGACTTGGGCTACAACAATTTTGCCCCAGCCTATGTATTTCGCCTCATTTGTAGAGGTGGCTATTGAGTTTTGCTTCTTGCTAAACCAGGAAATTAGTCTTTCCTAGAATTTGACAGTGCACGAAGTGCTCTTCTGTCCACTCGCATCCAGCGTAGTCGAGTCCGAATAGCCAATTAGCTTGAATCCACCTTCCTTTGGATACCATAGGCCTACTTCTTGGCTTCCTTTCAAGTATCTCAATATTCTCTTAGTCTTTGTCATATGGCTCTCTTTTGGAGCAGATTGAAATCTTGCACATACACCTACAACAAAGGTGATGTCCGCCCGCTTCTTTGTGAGATAGAGCAATGATCCAATAAGTGCTCAGTATCTTGTTTAATCTACAGGCTTGCCATCCGCATCCATGTCCATTTTGATCGATGTGTTCATTGGTATTTTTCGAAGACTTCTCTTCCATACCAAACTTCTTCATTAAATCCCTGGTATATTTTGTTTGACTTATGAAGGTTCCATCCTTCATTTGTTTCACTTGAAGTCCAAGGAAAAATGTCGATTTCTCCCATCATGCTCATTTCAAATTTACTTTGCATCGGTTTGAGAATTTTTCACACGACTCTTTGTCGGTGGATCCAAAAATGATGTCATCCACATATATTTGAACAAGTAGTATACTCTTCTTGTCTTGAATTTGAAAAGTGTTCTATCTACTTTTCCTTTTGTGAATCCATTTTTAGTTAGGAATTGTGACAGGGTATCATACCATGCTCTGGGTGCCTGTTTCAATCCATACAGGGCTTTCTTGAGTTTGTATACCTTGTCTCCAAGAGTCTTCTGCTCAAATCCTGGAGGTTGTTCAACATATACTTCTTCTTCCAATAAACCGTTTAGGAATGCACTTTTTACATCCATCTGATATACAATGAAATTCTTGTGAGCTGCATAGGCAAGAAACATCCTTATAGCTTCCAATCTTGCTACAGGGGCAAATGTTTCATCAAAATCTATCCCTTCTTCTTGGCAATATCCTTTGGCTACCAATCTTGCTTTGTTTCTTACCACAGAGCCTTCCTCGTTCATCTTATTTCTGAATACCCATTTGGTTCCAATAACATTTTGATGTATGGGTCTTTGCACTAGTTCCCATACTTTATTTCTCTCAAACCGATTGACTCTTCTTGCATAGCTTGAATCCAATGTGTGTCATCCAATGCTTGTGACACATCTTTTGGCTCTATTTGCGAAATGAAGCATGTGAACATAGCTTCTTGTTGAATTCTCGGATCTTGTTTTGACACCTTCTCTCATATCTCCAATGACAAGTTCGGTGGATGGTCTCTCGGCCATCTTACATCAAAGGTTGGAGTAAGTTAGCTGGATTGATCGACTTGCGATTGTGTTCTTTGTGGTCGACTCTTTCGTAATCACTTAGCCGCAAATTTTCCAATTTGCTTTTGAGATTCTCGCTATTTCATCTTCTTCTCGAGTTGATAATCCCGGCTTGACAGGCGTAGGGACTCTTCTTCGTATGATTGGATGTTTCAACTTATCGGTGACTCTTCAATGTCTTCTCCATTTACATTTGGCTCATCGAATACTACATGAATGGATTCCTCTGTAACCATAGTTCTTTTATTGAGTATTTTGTAGGCTTTGCTTCAAATTTGAGTATCTAAGAAGATACCTTCATCACCTTTAGCATCAAAAGCCTTTAGGTTGTCTTTGCCATTGTTGTGGATGAAGCATTTACATCCAAATATTCTGAAATATGCAACATTTGGTTTTCTTCCGATCCGGATCTCATAGGAGTCTTTGTCGATTGTCTATTTATCATACATTTGTTTTGGGTGTAGCAAAAGTGTGTTAATTGCTTGACCCAAAATCTTTTTGTAACCCCGCTTGCCTAACATGGTCCTTGCCGCTTCTTTGAGGGTTCTGCTTTCCTTCTTTTCGCAACTCCATTCTGTTTGCGGAGTCCTTGCCGCCGATAGTTCATGACCAATACCATTCTCAATACAATACAATCGAGTTATTATTCCATTGACAAACTCGGTTCCTCTATCCGATCTTATTTTGATAATGGTTTGACTCTTCTCATTTTGAATTCTCTTCATCATTTGTGGTAGTTTTTGTAGGGTTTTTCTTCTTGCACATGAATATTGTCCATGTATATCTTGAGTAGTCATCTACTACCACCAAGGTGTATTTCTTTCCACTTATCTTTTTGGTTCCTTTGGGCCAAATAGATCCATATGAAGTAGATGCAATATTCTTGTTGAGGATGGGCATGTCTTTTCTTTGAATGACGACTTGATTTGTTTTCCTTCGACATGCATCACATATACTCTCCTTCTTGTATATCGAGTCCGGAAGTCCTTCTACAAGATGACTTCTTGCTAGCTTGTTAATTGTTTTGAAATTCAGGTGACTCGGCTTTTTGTGCCTGACTTGAGCCAACTTGATTGTTGTGCTCTTTGCTAGTAGACATGTCTTTGGATGTTGCGGTTGACCAATCCACTACATACATATTCTTTGTCTATTTCCTTGCAAAGACTACTTCATTTGATTCAATATCCTTGATTTGGCATATACACATGTTGAATCCAACATTGTAGCCCTTGTCACAGAGCCGATCGATACTCATGAGGTTGAAGTTGAGTCCTTCAACATATGCAACATCTGTGATTTCTAATCCATTCCTCTTGATGGATCCAATGCCTCTTATTTCACCAGGAGCTTCATTTCCCCAAATATGACTTTGGCTCCTTTGACTTCCTTGAATTTTGACAGATTTCTCTTATTTCTGTCATATGTCCGGAATGACCACTATCCATGTACCAGGTTCCTTGGCACTCATTTGTTCTTGAACCCGCAATCAAGGAAATTAAGTTTTAGGTACCCATACTTGTATGCAGGTCTGAGGGGTTAGAATTGTAAGATGATCCAACCAACCTATAGCCAAATGATTTGACTCTAAGGGGTTGCCATCTATCGAGTGCCATAATCATAATCAATTCGGCAAATTGCTTGGGGATTCTAGGTTCATACAATTTGTCTCTTTTTTTGTCGTATGCTGCATATATGTTTTAGCAATTGCCTTCCTTGGGTAATTGTGGTGCTTTTGAGTGTAGTGCCTAGGTGCATGTGTGTCTTTGATGAAAGCTCTTATACTTTTGGAATGGCCTTTGTTGAGTTCTAGGCCTTTGCCACTTGGGCTTATATTCCATAAGTCTATCCGATAGTTCACATTGTTCCAATCGGCTTGGCTTGGATATTTTCTACCATTCCCATCATATGTATTTCTTTTATGGATTTTTGGAATTTTTGGTAGCTCTGTTTTCTTCTTTACAGAGTATTTTTCGTTAGGAGTTTTTGAAGGACTCGGTGAATCTATTCTTAGTCTGTCCTTTCAAAGACACTCAATCGGCCGTATTTTCCTTTTCCTTTGTAACCAAGGCCGTTTGCTTAGTATTGTGCTTTGGAGTGAATGTGTGTGCAACATTTAGAGTTTGGGTTTTTCGGACTCTTCATGACTTGAAGATCCTTTTTCCAAAATTACTCTTGAGGTTTGACATGGCACAAAGGAATTAAATCCTAAGCCTGTCTTGTCTCCACATTCTCTTTGACTCATAATAAGATCATCCAATGATTTAGATGCCTTAGTGAATGAGGCAATAACATTTTGAGGTCATTCTCCCTCTTTTCTATAGCAGCAATTTCAGCTACTAATTTAGCATTTTCAAGCCTTTAAACTTTCATTTTCAATAGCTATTTGACTTAGAGTACTCAGCTCCTTAGTCAGCTTTGAGTTTTGACTTTTAAGTAGGCTGTTTTCCTCATTCAATAGTGTGTGTGAGGATTTAATGTGCTCAAAATCTTTCATCATTTTGCCTAATGAATCATAAAGATCAGTAGGTGATGAAGTGTGTGTGTCTGATCACTATCACTAGTGTCTCGAGCTTGTTGAATTAGATTGTACCTCATCTTCTTGATCTTGTTCTTTGGCCATTAAGCGGATCAAGGCTTCTTCTTGAGTCACTCGAGTAGTCGGCTTCCTTTGCTCTCGAATCTCTTGACTTGGTCTGTTTCATTGATCTCTGCAGCCATCATTGCCTTTTTCTTTTCTTGTCTTCTTTCTCTGAAGACCTTTCTTTCTTCTTCATTCCTGTACTTGTTGACTACAGGATATGAGCAGTCAATGGCATAGTGACCTGGTTGTCTACAATTCCAACATAGATATTCAGCCTTTTGATCGACTCTTTCTACTCTTGAGTTGTCGAGTCCTTTGATACTCAACTTGTTGATGATCCATTCTCTTGGTTGGCCTATCATCCCTTGATTTGGAGGGAGCCGAGTGTCTTCGGAAGATTCACCCTTTCCTCTCTTGTAGTTCTTGTTAAAGAACTTGTTAAATCTTTTAACCATCGGGCTATTTCTTCCGGGTCAATTGCCTCTTTGACCTCGACTCTCTTCCCATCTTTGACAATTAGAGCGGTTTGCTTTGGGTACAAATTGTCTCTTCTGGTCTTTTCTTCTCGGCTCAAACTCATAGGCTTTGAGGTCCGAGAATAGTTCATGATTGGATGTCTTTGATAGGTCCATGGAATGTCTCGGTGCCATGACCTTCATTTCCCATTCATTTGGAAGACTTTTTAGGATCTTCATACACATTTCTTCGTGTATATTCCTTTCCAAGTGTAGATGACTCATTTGTGATTTTAAACCGAGCGTCCAGTTGATCAGATTCTCTCCCGAGATCATTTTGAAATTTTCAAACTTCGTACGACTCTGAGATAATTTGTTTTCTTTGATTTGCTCGAGCCTTCACAAATCAATGTCACTTGTCCCTGCATTTCTTTAGCCGTTTTGCATGATTTGACTTTGTTGAACATGGCTTTGTCCAAGGTTTTGTAGAGGATGTCCTTGGCTACATTATCCAGGTTGTATCTTTTTGTCATCATTTGTCCACTCGAGTTCTTGGTTTTTCAACCATGACCGGTCCGGGAGCAAACATCTTCTTCTCCTTCACCGCAACTCTTTTTACTGTTTGTGTTCACCTTTAATATTTGTAGAGGCCCATCTTCTATCACTATCCACATCTCATCATGTAATCTTTGATAGATGAGCCCGCATACGAATTTTCCAATCATCAAATTCTTCAATGGTGAACATAGGGATGCGTGTTAGATTTGCTTCCATGATAATGACTTTTAATAAAAAGAGTTTTGAAAGATTAAGTACTAAAGCGATTTTGAAAAATTTGGAGATCTAGTTCAAGAACCGGTGCGGAGGGTTCAATGAACCAACCGCTCGATACCACTTGTAGGTCCCAAGGGGTGTAAGTGTAAGGTTTAGAAGGGGGTTGAATAAACCTTACCAAATTTTCGATTTAGTCCTTTTAAATCTACTGAGTTAATTCTACACGTGTGTCCGATGGACGATCGAATTAGTCACTCAAGAGAGTTAATCTCTTCAATGACTCTGGTGAAATTTGTTGATGGAGTAACTCAATTTGTTGGCTACAATTTAACTCGATTGTGGTTTTATTTTCAGCGGAAGACTTAACACCCTTAAGTTTGATTAAGCAAGATATTAGAGTTTGATTTAGTACTTGTAAATTATCAAATGGATAGCAAATTTATCGTGAGATATAAGCAATTAAAGGTGCAGGAATTTAAATCTTTGAAATATAAATGACACAAATAAAGTTTTTATAGAGGTTCGAAGATGGGGTAATTCTTCTACTCCTCTCTTCTCCAACTCCCGGAGGAATCCACTAAGTAATGATCGGTTTACAAAGTGGTAACAGTCCGGATACAAGTCTTGATCACAACGGCCGACTTGATCCTTTGGGACTCGATCCGAGACGCCTTGATCACTCGGTGGCTTCTCGTGCGACTCAGATTCTTCACAGGCATTTTGCCTTGCTACTACTGACTCACTTGCTCAAGCTCTTTGGATTTGATCACGAAGCCCTCCAAATGCTTAAGACTTAGTTCAACTTTGAACTTTTCTACAATCCTTCGGAAAGTAGACCCCTTGTTTTCAAAGGTTTCCTCTTCAACTGGTTGAAGCTCTCTTTCCTTCACGGGTAAGTGTTGGATTGATGTACTTGAATGTAGGCTTGAGGATTGAGATTGTTTGAGTTTTTCTAATGTGCTTGTATATCTCACGTATGTGTCATTCATGCATCTCTTTTCGAAACAAACTCCTCGGCCTTTTATAGTGAACTTTCAAAAATTTGCCCGTTGAAGAGATATGCTTATTTTTGAAAGTCACTTTGCGATCGTTGGCTTGCGAGTTCTTGGAATTGCCGTTTCCTCGTATGAATTATTCTTTTCACCTTTTGAGTTCGACAATGTGTCGTGCTTCCCATTGGTTCATTCCTTTTGCACGCTTCGGGACCGAGCACTCCAAGAAAGGTTGTATGGAGATATTACTTGTTTAAGTAAATCTCTTGATTTAGGCAACTTGATTCTTTTCTGATTATCTCGACTTGACCGCATTTCCTTGCTTTCCCCAGGTGACTTAGAGTCGACTTCCAATCATTGGATGACTCTTGTCACTTCAACTTGAGACTTGGCTTTTCTTGAGTTGACTTGACCGATGCTCCACTCATTGCATCTCGCTTCTTCTTGATAGTGTTCCGTCTACTCTTCTTTGCCATACTCGGTTGTCTCACAAACAGAGTCTTCCTTCCGAGTCTTGATTGTCTTCTTGCATGTTAGGGCGTATTTGTCTTGACTCGGCTTGGCCAACTCTATTCATTACAATGCATTTTACAACAATAATTGGGGTGCCAACTTTCTATTCTAAGTTTTACATGGCATTCATCAAAATCTAAACAATAAAATTCCTAACAGACAATGTAGCCAAGGACATCCTCTACAAAACCTTGGACAAAGCCATGTTCAATAAAGTCAAATCATGCAAAACGGCTAAAGAAATGGGACAAGCCGACGTTGATTTGTGAAGGCTCGGAGCAAATCAAAGAAAACAAATTATTGGTGGTTGTCTTAAATTTGAGAACTTCAAAATGATCTCGGGAGAGAACCTGGATCAACTAGACGCTTCGGTTCACGAAATCACAAATGAGCATGCACTTGGAAAGGAATATACACGAGAGAGGAAATGTGTATGAAGATCCTAAAAAGTCTTCGACTAAATGGGAAATGAAGGTCATGGCACCGAGACATTCCATGGACCTATCAAAGACATCCAACCATGAGTTATTCTCGGACCTCAAAGCCTACGAGTTTGAGTGAGAAGAAAAGACGAGGAAGAGACATTTGTACCCAAAACAATTTGCTCTAATTGTTAAAGATGGGAAGAGAGTGAGGTCAAAGAAGTCATTGACCCGGAAGAAATAGACACGATGGTTAAGAGGTTCAACAAGTTCTTCAATAAGAACTACAAGAGAGGAAAGGGTGAATCTTCCGGAAGACACTCGGCTCCTCCAAATCAAGGGAAGATAGGCCAACCAAGAGAACAAATCATCAAAAAGTTGAGTATCAAAGGGTGACAATCCAAGAATGGAAAGAGTGATCAAAAGGTTGAATATCTATCTTTGGAATGTAGACAACCAGGTCACTATGCCATTGAATGCCCATATCCTGCAATCAACAAATACAGGGATGAAGAAGAAAGAAGGTCTTGAGAGAAAGAAGACAAGAAAGGAAAAAGGCAATGATGGTGCAGCAGATCAAAAACAAATGCCAAGTCAAGAGAGACGGTGACTCGAGAGAAGCGTGAAGTGACTACTCAAGTGACTCGAAGAAGAAGCCCCGATCCGCTTGATGGCCAAAGAACAAGATCAACTGACCAAGAAGATGAGGTACAATCTAACTCAACAAACTCGGACACTAGTGATAGTGATCGTGACACACACACTTCATCACCCACTGATCTTTATGATTCATTAGGCAAAATGATGAAAGATTTTGAATACATTAAATCCTCACACACACTATTGAATGAGGAAAACAACCTACTCAAAAGTCAAAACTCAAAGTGACTAAGGAGCCGAGTAACCTAAGTCAAATAGTGATGAGAATGAAGGTTTAAAAAAGTGAAAATGCTAAATTAATAGCGAGAAATTGCCGCTATAGAAATAGAAAAGAGGAGAATGACCTCAAGAATGTTATTGCTTCATTCACTAAGGCATCTAAATCATTGGATGATCTTATTATGAGTCAAAGAGAATGTGGAGACAAGACATGCTTAGGATTTAATTCCTCTCGTGCTATGTCAAACCTCAAAAGCAATTTTGGAAAAAGGATCTTCAAGTCATGAAGAGTCCGAAAAATCCAAAACTCTAAATGTTGCACACACATTCACTCCAAAGCACAATAACAAGCAAAGCGGCCTTGGTTACAAAGGAAAAGGAAAATGAGCCGATTGAGTGTCTTTGAAAGGGACAGTGAGAAGAAATTCACCGAGTCCTCAAACAAACTCCTAACAGAAAATACTCTGTAAAAAGGAAGCAGAGCTACCAAAAATCCCAGAAAATCCATAAAAGAAATACATATGATGGGAATGGTAGAAAATATCCAAGCCAAGCTGATTGGAATAATGTGAACTATCAGCATAGACTTATGGAATATAAGCCCAAATGGCAAAGGCCAAGAACTCAGCAAAGGCCATTCCAAAAGTATAAGAGCTTTCATCAGCACACCTATGCACCTAGGCATCACACTCAAAGTCACCACAACTACCCAAGAAAGGCAATTGCTAAAACACATATACAGGCATACAGACAAAAGAGACAGCTGTATGAACCTAGAATCCCCAAGCAATTTGCCAGGATTAAGTATGATTATGGCACTGATAGATGGCAACCCCTTAGAGTCAAATCATTTGGCTATAAGTTGGTTGGATCATCTTACAATTCTAACCCCTCAGGACCCTGACAAGTATGAGTACCTAAAACTTAATTTCCTTGATTGCAGGTTCAAAGAAACATTTGAGTGCCAAGGAACCTGGTACATGGATAGTGGCCATTCCGCACACATGACATGAAACAAGAAAAATCTGTCAAAATTCAAGGAAGTTAAAGGAGCAAAAGTCATATTTGGAGGAAATGAAGCTCCTAGCGAAATAAGAGGCATTGGATCCATCAAGAGAAATGGATTAGAGATCACAGATGTTGCATATGTTGAAGGACTCAACTTCAATTTACTAAGCATCAGTCAACTCTGTGACAAGGGCTACAATGTTGGATTCAACATGGGAATATGCCAAATCAAAGATATTGAATCAAATGAAGTTGTCTTTGCAAGGATGTAGACAGAAAAATATGTATGTAGTGGATTGGTCAATCGCAACACCCGCACTGTCTCTACTAGCAAAAAGAGCACATTGAATCAAGTTGGCTGTGGCACAAAAAAGCCGAGTCACCTGGATTTCAAAACAATTAACAAGCTGGCAAGAAGTCATCTTGTGGAAGGATTACGATTTCGTATACAAAAAGGAGAGTATATGTGACGATGTCGAAGGGAAAACAAATCAAGTCGTCATTCAAAGAAAAGGCATGCCCATCCTCAACAAGAATATTGCATCTACTTCATATGGATCTATTTGGCCCGGTGGAACCCAACATAAGTGGAAAGAAATACACCTTGGTGGTAGTAGATGACTATTCAAGATATACATGGACAATATTCATGTGTAAGAAGAAAGAAACTCTACAAAAACTACCACGGTGATGAACAGATTCAAAACGAGAAAAGTCAAACCATTATCAAAATAAGATCGGATAGAGGAACCGAGTTTGTCAATGGAATAATAACTCGAGATTGTATTGAAAATGGTATTGGTCATGAACTATCAACGGCAAGAACTCCATAGCGAATGGAGTTGCGAAAGAAGAATTAAGAAACCGTCAAAAAGCGGCAAGGACCATGTTAGTCAAGTAGGGTTACCAAAAAGATTTTGGGTCAAGCAATCAACACGACTTGCTACACTCAAAACGGATGTATGATAAAGACGGTGACAAAGACTCCCTATGAGATCGGATTTGGAAGAAAACCAAATGTTGCATATTTCGAATATTTGGATGTAAATGCTTCATCCACAACAATGGCAAAGACAATCTAAAGGCTTTTGATGTTAAAGCGATGAAGGTATCTTCTTAGGATACTCGGAAAAGCAAAGCCTACAGGATACTCAATAAAAGAACTATGGTTACGAAGAATCCATTCATGTAGTATTCGATGAGCCAAATGTAAATGGAGAAGACATTGAAGAGTCGGTGATAAGTGAATCATCCAACCATACGTGAAGAGTCCCTATCTTTGTTTCAAGCCGGAATTATCAATTCGAGGAAGAAGATGAGATAGTCTGAATCTCAAAAACAATTTGGAAAATTTGCGGCTAAGTGATTACGAGAGAGGCGACCGCGGCGACACGGTTGCAAGTCGATCAATCCGGCTAACTTACTCCAACCTCGATGTAAGATGGCCGAGAGATCATCCACCGAACTTGTCATTGGAGATATAAGAGAAGGTGTCAAAACAAGATCCGAACTCAACAAGAAGCCATGTTCACATGCTTCATCTCACAAATAGAGCCCAAAGACGTGTCACAAGCTTGGACGACACACACCGGATTCAAGCTATGCAAGAAGAGTGAATCGTTTGAAAGAAATAAAGTATGGGAATTAGTGCAAAGACCCATACATCAAAATGTTATTGGCACCAAATGGGTGTTTAAATAAGATGAACGAGGAAGGTTCGTGGGTAAGAAACAAAGCAAGACTAGTGGCCAAAGGATATTGCCAAGAAGAAGGAATAGATTTTGATGAAACATTTGCCCCGTAGCAAGATTGGAAGCTATAAGGATGTTTCTTGCCTATGCAGACTCACAAGAATTTCATTGTATATCGATGGATGTAAAAAGTGCTTTCCTAAATGGTGTATTGGAAGAAGAAGTGTATGTTGAACAACCTCCAGGATTTGAGCAGAAGACTCTTGGAGACAAGGTATACAAACTCAAGAAGGCTCTATATGGATTGAAACAGGCACCCGTGAGCGTGGTATGACACTTTGTCACAATTCATAACCAAAAATGGATTCACAAAAGGAAAATTAGATTGAACACTTTTCTTTAATTCAAGACAAAAAGAGTATCTTGCTTGTTCAAATTTATGTGGATGACATCATTTTTGGTTCCACAAACAAAGAGCATGTGTGAAAAATTTTCAAACCTCATGCAAAGTAAATTTGAAATGAGCATGATGGGAGAGCCGACATTCTTCCTTGGACTCCAAGTGAAACAATGAAGGATGGAACCTTCATAAGTCAAACAAAGTACACCAGAGATTTAATGAAGAAGTTTGGTATGGAAGAGAAGTCTTCGTAAAAATACCAATGAACACATCAGTCAAAATGGACATGGATGCGGATGGCAAGCCGTAGATGAAACAAGATACGAGCACTTATTGGATCATTGCTCTATCTCACAAAGAAGCAGGCGGACATCACCTATGTTGTAGGTGTATGTGCAAGATTTCAATCTGCTCCAAAAGAGAGTCATATGACATCGCCTAAGAGAATATTGAGATACTTGAAAGGAAGCCAAGAAGCAGTTGTGCCTATGGTATCCAAAGGAAGGTGGATTCAAGCTAATTGGCTATTGATTCTCGACTATCTTGGATGCGAGTGGCGAGGAAGAGCACTTCGTGCACATGTCAAATGCTAGGAAAGATCGATTTCTGGTTTAGCAAGAAGCAAAACTCAATAGCCACCTCCACAATCGAGCGAGAATACATAGGCTGCGGGCGTGTTGTGCCCAAGTCCTATGGATGAGACAAAGAATGAGAGACTATGAAATTGAGGAAAAAGAGATTCCAATCATGTGTGATAACACAAGTGCAATTGCAATTACTCAAAATCTGTGTTGCATTCAAGAACAAAGCATATTGATGTCGATATCACTTCATAAGAGATCATGTTGAAAAGAAGGATATCATCCTGGAATATATTTCAACCGATAAACAACTAGCCGACATCTTCACAAAACCATTATGTGAGTCAAGATTTGAAGAACTCAAACATGAGTTGGGGTTAATTGAGCTGAGTGACACTGACGAATCGAATCAAAGAAGAGAAATTGAACAAAAAAAGAGTGAAAATCGTAAATCATTTCGATAAATCGTTGTATCGGAAAGACAATTACACCGAGTCGGTGATAGCCGAGTCACTAAGAGAATCGTGAGAAGTAGAGTTAAATCACTAAGGGATAAGTTTGAATAACTTATGAGCAAAGTGACAAAAACGCATTTGTCGTTTTAACTAAGCGGGAATGTTTTAAGAAATACGTCAAAGATAATGATGATGTGTACGGACATAAAGCCGCACACCAAGCTTATGATTGGATATAAATGCTGCCGCATTAAATACGAGACATGAAATGCTAAATAGGCGTGCAAAATCTAAGCCGTTGATTTCAATCACATTTCAAAAAACCACCCGCACGTCCTTTCATAAACCATATTTAAACCATTTTCGTCCATTTTCTCTCTCACACTTCTAAAAACTGTTCATTTCTTTCTCTCAAAAGCACAGGCAAAATTCTCTCGAAACCCTATCTATCTTCAAGTCAATTTCTGAGTTTTTCTTCGATATAATCCTGAACAAATGGCACCAACTTATGACTTTACCAAGTTAGGAAAGCAAATCCACACCGGCTCTACGGTGGATTTTGACGGAATGATGAAACAGGGGTCCGACGACACCCTAGTGAAGAAAATCGCTGAAAAGTTAGAAACGTCCGGTCTGAAACCATTTCTGACGTTAGAATACCCGATGACATATGTGGAGGAGGTCGCACAATTCTACGTGAATGTTGAGATTCACGATGAAGGAATCAAGTCATCTGTACGGAAAGCGGTGACTATCACCGCCAAGATTTGGCCGACCACCGCTCACTACGGCCAGGAAGGAGCATCGAGAGATTAACAAAGCCGATGTAAACCTGGCCGATGCTTGGAAAAAGAAATAGCCTCGACTTTTTGCCGATAAAATAGTGTATCTGACAAACAAGAGCTATTTGAAGGAGGATTATCACAAGTGTTGGACATCGTTGCCAAATGTATCGACATCAAGTTTGGCGGCTTTGACCAATTGTCAAAGGCAAAGCTGATTGTAATGGCTGCAATCATCGAAGAAAAGAAGATAAAAAGCCGAGTTTGAGTTTGTCAAAGCAGACTCTGCGAACGTGGGGAACAAATCCTTCAAAGAAGATGGCACATTTGGAGGATCCTCGGGATATGGCCTAGTGATTGGCGGCTAATGGAGGTGAAAGGAGTCCCTCTTAGACATGGGAAGGCATTACATGTTAACAAGAGGATGTTGAGCAAACCTCTCTCAGCGCCGAGAAGAGAGCTTACGCCAAGAGAGCGACACGGTGAGGGGGAATCGGTGACCCGAAGATACTGTTTTCCTCTCCACCCAAGAAGAGAGTCGCCCAGCCAGCTGACTACTAAGAAGATCGCTTTGCCTGCGGCAAAGAAAGAAAACAAACATGCTCCCGCCCCTGCAGCAGAGTCACCGCCCCGCGGCCGTGTCTCCTGCCCCTGCGGCCGGTCGAGAAGGACTCACAAATACCTTCTCCGATCGTCAAAAAGAGGAGAACCGAGAAGCCACGACGGCCCGCTCCTCGAAAAAAGACACCAAAGACCCCCCAACCGCCCAAGACTCGAGAGGACACCGTCTCAACAGTAAATTCCTCTAGTACAAACTAGGAGACGAAGAAGAATCATCAAGCGATCTCGAATCGGAGAAACCGGTGAGTCGGTTACTCGGCTAGAGAAGATACTAGGAGACTCTTTGGAGAAGTAGAGTCTCCAAATTTAATTGATGAAACAACCAAGTCTGCAAGGCGATCAGTGAGAGGCAACTCAAGACACACAGAATTCACACACGGTACAAGCACAGAAAGAAGAACTCGCTAGAGCGGATAGTGATGTAATGATCCTATCTCCACCTTACCCGGACATCCAAAATCGTCTGCGTGAGTGGAGAAATGGAAGTTGAGTAAGTCAAGGGAACAGTTCCAACGGCCTGAGTTTATAGAAGAAGAGGAATGCTAAATTTCCTTGGACTAAAATCGTGCCCCAAAGACTTGATGAAGACAATCGCTTAGATATCCTGCAGATTTACAAGGAAAAGGAGAGAGAAAAGCAAGGCGAGGAAGCCGAGGCACGTGAAAAGGCAAGCATCCGCCCTATCTCGGCACCACGTAACACACACATCCTCTCCTTGATGTCTTCTCGGACGAGTGATGAGGATCGCAGAGAATCTTCCGCCACGAAGAGTTGCAAATGCAGCAAGCATTGTAGGAATCGAATCCTTCACGAGCAAAGATTGATGGAGGGACCAGGAGAGTCCTCCGAACACGGTGAAATCGATCCAATGGGAGTGGTTGACAAATAGCCACATGTTGTTCTTTGCCACCACTTCCCCACTCACTCGGAAGAAGAAGGCGATAAGGAGTGGCGATGAAAGCGGGATAGTGGGGACCCCGATCGAGCCAACCCCTATTGAAGGTGTGTTACCACGCCCTGAATGGCTGAACAATCAATCGAAAAATCGGGAGTTTGGAGCCGAGTAACCCCATTCAAGTCACTCACTCGGTGGTGCTCCGGTGAGGGGAAACTCCCTCCACCGCTGCGGCAAGGATGGAGGATCTGCAGATGACTCCACAACGGATCAAGGAGGCGAAGTAGAGAAAATACAAACACAAGAAAATGTGAGAAGTTGCCATCAACGAAGCTCGAGGCGATTGAGACTGTCTCGGTGAGGTGCCAAATCGCTCGAAGAAGGCTAATGACGCCGCGAGGCGATCGAGGCACTGAGATGGAACGCCCCGGGAGTTAACACTGGCGATGAAAGTGCAATCCATGGGGTTGAGACTCCAATGGATGCCACCGCGAGAAGACCCTAAGAAGGCGGTGACATCTGTCAAAAGGGAGGACCAAGGCCTCATTGCAAGAGAGACTTGGAGGTAATGAAGGCCCACGGGAGGTTGAGACTTCCGGGGTAAAGAAGTCAAGTAGAGAACATCCCTCCTGCTATAATCGACCCATCCGAGAAGGAGATAAGCGCACTTCATGATTCCCAGGACAATCGATGTATCCTTTCGGGATCGGAAGGCGAAGAAAAGCCGAGTCATCCCCCGTGCAAATCCAAAAGACTCGGTGCGGATGTTCCAAGCACGAGCAAGTCGATCCCAAGACTACTCGTCAAACCTTTAACTTTGATGATGAGCCACCAATGGAAATCTCATCATCGTCCGATGACGCTTATGCGATAAGGCCGAGGACCGGTCCACGCAATTGGAAAAATGTTTGAGACCAACGAGCAGGTTGAGACATTTGAGGCTCGCAGAAACCGAGACCAACGGTTGTTGAGACAGTGAGGCTCAAGCAAACGGGACTACTTCACAACAAAACCCGGTGAACAAGAGACCTGCGCGGGCTCCTCAAGTGCAGCAGCAGATCGATTCCCAAAAGAACTTCACGCGCACCGCTCATCATCGAATGCAGATCCCGGTTGGCGGCGATGAATCTTTTGTAGAATCTTTCCCTTTTTCACTGGAGATACGAACTCCACGAAGAGTCGAAAAACGAGCAAGCACGCTATCACAAACCAGCTCTCTGTTCTTCCATCGACACCATTGTTCGGTGATTTGATGATTTTGTTTGCATGGCATGGCCATCACCGCAATGAAGAATCACGGTGAAGTTCGAGAAGTGTTCAAGGCACTATTTGCCGAGGTTGAACGGATGGAGAGGCATCAAGCCTCTTTGGATATGCGATCGACAATGAGAGATGCCACCCTTACAAACCGACTTGAGAGGCATGACCAAATCGGGAATGGTGGCAACAATAAAGAAACAATGCGTGTGGAACAAGTAAGATACTTCAGGACATTGTTCAACAAGTCGCTAGTGTGGAGAGTGAAAAATCGATGCAAAAACGAAGGCGAGAGAACATATTGAGCACATGCATGAAGCTCATCTTGCCGAGATAAAGCTCTGCGTGAGCAAAAAATACGAATGATCTACGTTTGGAAGAACACATGACTAGAAAATTCAGCCTTCTCACGGGTGAGATGAAGCCGATTTCAAACAGAGTCCAACGCTACTCGATCCGAATTCGTGGCCGCTTACAACGCAGCAGACTTGAAGAGAACTTCGACTATCCGCAGCTTGACTTCATGCTTGCCAAAGATGTTCCTGGGGTTCCTCTATCCTTTGATGATGCCAAAAAGGGGGAAGAAGAATACCTTAAAGCAAAGAAAATCAAGTGAAAAAGAAAAAGCGGTGAGAAGGAACAAGTGAGAAGGGAAAATCGGTGAGGAAATTTTGAAACAAAAGAAAGGAAAATCTCTTTGAGGGGGAAGGATCAAAAGATATGACCTTATAAGCAAAGAAACTCCTGTGACTCGCCACTCCAACACTTTCTTTGTATCTATGGTGAAAAAAAGAAAAACAATTGAAGCGAGGGATGAAGGAAGTGGAAGGAAGAATGGATGCCCGGTCATGAACATCTTGAAAGAACACGGAGGCATTCGGTGAAGCGACAGAGACACCTATGCCATCTCGGATGTCGGGACAGAGCCACGATCGGTTGATGAATTTAAAACGCTCGAAACGGGGATATTTTGCAAATATGTCCATGGCTCAAGCTTGGGACTATCTTGGGAAAAGGGTCTCACGTTATGTGAAGAAGCTAACAGCACGAGACTTAAGCGATCCTCTCTGCTGGTCACTCCGCTGGTCACTCATTTGGAAAAGAAAAGACCCCAAAGACAAAGATACGCCCGGAGGTAGAGGAAGAAGCGGCGATGGAGGAAGAAGCTTGGACCTAGGCCTCGCCCAAGAATATTGAATACATAGATCCAGGAAATAAAGGGGGATCTCTTTGGGTGGGCTTGACCAAGTGGCAAATTTGAAAGTGGCTAAAACTAACGCCGAGTATGCAAAAAGAATAGAAAAAGAAAACAAGAGACAAACTCGGCTATGGCGGGAGAGACAGGAAAAAATAAGAAAATATGAAGTGCCAGGAAGGCATATGAAAAGAAAAAGAAGGCGAATTGACGAGAAAAAGAGAAGAATAGAAGAAGATCTTGAACAAGATGAAAGAAGGAGACAACGAAGGAGATGAAGTGTTCTTTGTCCAACCCTTCGTGTATTTTATCATGTAAATACATACAATGTAAGTCTTCGTAATAAAGCTATAAATTCTTTATTTTTTTGTAAAGACAATTGTATGCTCGATACACCTTGTAAGCTTGATTGTGTTAAGTACAAGAATGATATGATCAATAAAAAGATTGATTCTGCGCATACATTCTATGTCAATACACTATCTGTATGTATCTTTGTTATTTGCATTTTTGTATGGTTTAAGTTTTGGCATCATCAAAAAGGGGGAAATTGTTAGGAATTTTATTGTTTAGATTTTGATGAATGCCATGTAAAACTTAGAATAGAAAGTTGGCACCCCAATTTTTATTGTATAATGCATTGTAACAATTAGAGTGGCCAAAGTGAGTTAAGTCAGCTACGCCCTAACATGCAAGAAGACAACTGAAGACTGGAAGGAAGACTCTGCTGTGAGACAGCTGAGTATGGCATAGAAGAGTAGACGGGAACTCTACTAAAGAAACAGCTGAGATGCAGCCAAGTGGAGTATCAGTCAAGTCAACTCGAGAAAAGCCAAGTCTCAAGTTGAAGTGACAGAAGAGTCATCCAATGATTGGAAGCTGACTCTAAGTCACCTGGGAAAGCAAGGAAATGCAGTCAAGTCGAGATAATCGTAAAAAGACCGTTGTTTAAATCAAGAGATTTACTTAAACAAGTAATATCTCTATACCAACTTTCTTGAAGTGCTCGGTCCCAGAAGCGTGCAAATGGAATGAACCAATGGGAAGCACTACACCGTGTCAGAACTCTGAAAAGGTGAAAGAACAATTCATACGAGGAAATGGCAATTCCAAGAACTGCAACAAGACAAACCAACGACTGCAAGTGACTTTCAAAAATAAGCCTATCTCTTCAACGGGCAAATTTTTGAAAGTTCACTATAAAAGGCTGAGGAGTTTGTTTGAGAAAATAGATGACACACATGTGAGATATACAAGTATACTAGAAAAACTGAAACATTCCCAATCCTCAAGCCTACATTACGAAGAACATCAATCCAACACTCACCTGTGAAGGAAATATAACTTCAATCAGTTGAAGAGGAAAATACTAAAAACAAGGGGTCTACATTCCAGGAAGGACTGTAGGAAGGTTCAAGGTTGAACCAAGTCTTAAGCTTGTGGAGGGCTTCGTGATCAAATCCAAAGAGCTTGAGCAAGTGAGCTGTAGTAGCAAAGGCAACGCCTGTGAAGAAGCCGAGTCGCACGAGAAGCTTGGTGAGTGATCAAGGCGTCTCAGATCGAGTCCCAAAGGATCAAGTCATTTGTGTGATCAAGACTTGTATCGGGACTGTTACCACTTTGTAAACCGATCATTACCTAGTGGATTCCTCCGGGAGTTGGAGAAGAGAGGAGTAGAAGAATTACCCCATCTTCGAACCTCTATAAAAATTCCATTGTGTCATTTACATTTCAAAGACCTTAATTCTTGCATTTTTAATTGCTTATATCTCTTTGATAAATTTGCTATCCACTCAATAACTTATAAGTACTAAACCAAGCACTAAACTCTTGCTAAATCAAACTTAAGGGTGTTAAGTCTTCCATGAAAAACAAAACCACAATCGAGTTAATTTAGAGCTAACAATTTGAGTTATTCCATCAACAAATTTCGTTGAGTTTGTTGAGTGATTAACTCTCTTGAGTGACTAAATTGACTGTCCATCAAGGACACGGTGTGTGTAGTATCAACTCAGAGATTTAAAAGGACTAAATCGAAAATTTGGTAAGGTTTATTCAACCCCCTTCTAAACCTTACACTTACACCCCTTGGGACCTACAAATTTCAATATGCATGATGGTGAAAGCATATCAAAAATGGTGGAAAGGCTTGACAACATTGTCAATCCTCTTGTGGCTCTTGGAAAGGTCATCTCCGAAGAAGACAAGGTGACCAAGGTATTAAACGCCCTTCCCGGCTCATGGTCCGAAAAGGTGACAGCAATCACGGAAGCTCAAAATCTTGAGACACTCAAGTTTGATGAGCTCATTGGGAATCTCCTCATTTATGAAGTATATCTCAAGGAGAGGAAAAATTCTCAACCATCCACCTCTAAATCGGGCACGCAAAATATTATTAAAGGCTTAGCATCTTCTTCTAATAATGTTTATTATGCTAGTGATGAGGATGATGAAGAAACGGCGGCTCTTGTTAGAAAATTTGCAAAATTTGTAAACAAAAATAAAGCAAGAAAGCCAAGAGACAATTCTTGCTTCAAATGCGGAAAATCCGGGCACTACATAGGCGATTGCCCAAAATTAGCGGAAGAGGAACAAAAGAAGAAAAAGCCTTTTCCGAAAAAGAAGGCGTTAAATGCGGACGTCAAAACTTGGGATGAATTACTTGAAACAACCGACGAGGAAGGAGAATCCGAACATGGTCTTATGGCCATAGACGATGAAAATACCGAGGTACGCTCTAATGCTTCTTCTTCTTCCCTAGTTGATAAATTACAATGTGATTTTGATGAATTGCAAAATGAGTTTCAAAATTTGATTGTTAAATACAAGAATTTGAAAAAGGAGCATAAAGAGCTTAAACTAGAAAAGGATAAATTATTTACTTCTTATGACTCTCTTGATAAAGCTCATGCTATTACTCTTACTATGGTCCGTACTCTTGAAACCGAAAAACAAACGCTCACAAATGATATTGAAAATTTGAAAAAGGATGTGCATCGATTCAATTTAAGTACGGATAAAGTCACAAAAATTTTAGATGCACAAAGAGGTGAGCATTCTAAATTAGGACTTGATTATAAACCTTTTCAAAATGCTTTTAAGAAAAAAGACCAAGGTCCAACCTTTGTACGTGCTAGTAGTCCTCGTATTATTACTTGTTTTTATTGTGGTAAGAATGGACACTATGCTAGCAATTGTAAATTGAAGAATAATTTTAGCTATTATTGGAGGCCTAAAGGTCTCAAGGCTAACCCCCCATGGACCCCAAAATTATAGGGTACCTAAAAATAATTCCTTTGTAGGTTATAGGGGCTATAACAACAATGGAAGATTCAAAATGGCTCGTGGACAGCGTATGTTCACGCCATATGATCGGAAAGAGAGAACTTTTTACCAAAATCAAGCTCCAAGAAGAGGGTATGGTCATGTTCGGCAATGGCAAAGGAAGAATTCTTGGAAATGGAGAAATTGGTAACTCTTCTTTCTCTCTTAGTAATGTTCTTTTAGTAGAAGGGCTTAAGTTCAATTTGATAAGTGTTAGCCAACTTTGTGACTCAAATTATAATGTTGTTTTTAATAAAGAAAAATGCCTTATTTCCAAAAATGATAAAATTATTTGTGAAGCAATTAGAAAAGGCAATCTTTACAAAATTTGTACAAGTGATTTGGTTAGTCAAAATGTTTCTTGTCTTGTCGCCAATAATGATTTAACTAGCTTATGGCATAGGCGACTTGGACATGTTGGATACAAAAATTTGCAAACTATTTACAAAAACCAACATGTAAAAGGACTACCCAAATTAAATTTTGAAAATCTTGGCTTATGTGACACTTGTCAAAAGAACAAATTAGTTAAGAGTAGTTTTAAGCCCAAAAATGAAATTTCCACTACCAAACCCCTACAAATGCTTCATCTTGATTTGTATGGGGATATTGGTATGGCAAGTCTAAGTGGAAAACATTACACTTTTGTTATAGTTGATGATTTTTCTAGATATACTTGGGCTCTATTTCTTACAAATAAAAGCGATGCCGTTAATGAGTTTGTTAAGTTGTGTAGACACATTGAAAATGAAAAGGAAGATACTATTAAGTCCATTCGAAGTGATCGAGGTGGAGAATTTGACGGCGAATTTAGAGTCTTTTGTGAAACCAAAGGATATAGTCATAATTTTTCGGCTCCAAGGACACCTCAACAAAATGGAGTAAGCGAAAGGAAGAATCGGACACTTCAAGAAATGAGTCGGTCCATGCTCAATGAATTTTCACTTCCAAAATATTTTTGGGCCGAAGCCGTAAGTACCACTTGCTATGTCATTAATCGAGTTTATATTCGTCCTAAAATGAATAAAACTCCATATGAGTTTTGGAAAGGAAGAACTCCAAATATTAGTTATTTCAAAATATTTGGATGTAAATGTTTTATTTTGAATACTAAGGATCAATTAGACAAACTTGATCCTAAGGCCGATGAAGGAATATTTATGGGGTATTCAATCAAGAGCAAAGCATATCGGGTTTATAATAAGACTAGTGGGGTTGTTGAAGAATCTATCCATGTCAAATTCAATGAAGCTTCGGGTGTTGAAAGGATACCCAATGATGAAAGTGATGAAGAGAATATCGTTGAAACCATTGTTCAAGATGAAACTCAAAATGATCAACCTTCAAGCTCAAGTGTTCCTCAAGAAGATAAAGGTGATACTTGAATCTTCCCGTAGCATTGAAATTTAAGGAGATCACCCAAAAGATCTTATTATTGGTGATCCCCTTGATAAAGTAATGACTCGAGGAAAATTTGCCGAGAAAGCTCTTATATCTCAAAAAGAGCCTAAAAATGCTAAGGAAGCCATTGAAGATGAGGATTGGTTTTTAGAAATGCAAGAGGAGTTGAATCAATTTGAAAGGAATGATGTATGGGAATTAGTACCTTGTCCTCCATCTCAAACCATTATTGGTACAAAATGGGTATTTCGGAACAAGCTCGATGATGACCAAGGCAATATTGTTCAAACAAAGCAAGGTTAGTAGCTCAAGGTTATTGTCAAGAAGAAGGTATTGATTATGATGAAACATTTGCACCGTAGCACGTTTAGAAGCTATTCGTATTTTACTTGCCTATTCTTGTTTTAAAAATTTCAAGCTTTACCAAATGGATGTAAAATCCGCATTTTTAAATGGTATTATTCAAGAAGAAGTCTATGTAAAACAACCTCGGGGTTTGAAAATTTTTCTAGGCCTAATGATGTTTATAGACTTAAAAAGGCCTTGTATGGTTTGAAACAAGCACCCCGTGCATGGTATGATAGACTTAGCTCTTTTCTTTTGCAAAATGGTTTTACAAGAGGTAAAATTGACACTACTCTCTTTGTTTTTGAAAAAGGGCAAGATTGCTTATTAGTGCAAATTTATGTTGATAATATTATTTTTGGTGCTACTAATGAATCCTTGTGCAAGAAATTTTCTAAGTTAATGCAAGGTGAATTTGAAATGAGCATGATGGGGAGCTCAACTTCTTCCTTGGACTTCAAATTAAGCAATGCCAAGAAGGAATTTATATTTCTCAATCAAAATATACAAAGGAACTTTTGAAGAAATTTGGCATTGAAGAAGGAAGAACCGTCTCTACCCCAATGGCAACAAACGTCAAGATTGACAAAGATGAAAAAGGCAAGACGGTTGATGAATCCAAATATAGAGGTATGATTGGTAGTTTACTTTATTTAACCGCAAGTAGACCGGACATTCTTCATGCCGTATGCCTATGCGCTCGTTTTCAAAGCAATCCCAAAGAATCTCATTTAAGTGCCGTTAAAAGGATTTTTCGATATTTGAAAGGCACTATTCAATATGGTTTATTTTATCCAAAGAATGAAAAATTTTCTCTTAAAGGTTATAGTGATTCGGACTATGCGGGAAATATTGATGATCGGAAAAGTACTTCCGGATCATGTCAATTTTTAGGCGATTGCCTAGTATCTTGGTTTTCAAAGAAGCAAAATTGTGTTTCACTTTCAACGGCGGTTCGAATATATTTCTCTGCAAACATTTTGTTGTACTCAACTTCTTTGGATGAAACAAACTTTAGCGGATTATAAATGTTCTTTTGAAAATGTTCCTATCTTTTGTGATAACATATCCGCTATAAATATTGCTCAAAACCCGGTTCATCATAACCGTACTAAACATATTGAGATTCGACATCATTTTCTAAGGGATTGTGTCTCAAAACGAAAAATTGAGATATCTTTTGTATCATCTCAAGATCAATTAGCGGACATTTTTACTAAACCGCTAACTTCCGAGACTTTTGCATCAATACGAGCTCGGTTAGGCATAATGCATATTGAATGAGGTCTATGATTGCATTTTGCACGTTTTTAAAACTTAGGGGTGAAAAATCTGATTTTTGGTTGAAAATTCGGATTTTGGAAATTTTATCAAAACAGTGGGCTGAAGAGGTTGAGGGCAACCGGTCTCCTCAACGCCGACCGTCGCCTCAACAATGACCGGTCGCCCGTCACCAAATTTTGGTTAAATTCGGTTCTGTCTTCAATTTCAGCCATTGTGGCTTATTTTGTCTATTTTTTCGTCCCCTTCGCCAAATACACTAAAATTTCACTTCAAATGTATTTTCTTGTATATGTTTCATTTTTTGGACTTCATTAAGCTCGATTATCATCATCATTGCTCATCTTTACCGAATAAATGGTAAGAATTCTACTCCATTTGCTCAATTGGGTTGAACCCTTGAGATTTTGACTTATTTTGCAAAATTCTTGATGCTAGTTTCATATGAATGTGATGAGCTTAATATTTATGATGTATTGAATGTTGTTTGAACTGAATTGGTGATGAATTTTTTTGGCTTAAATGAATTTCAAAGGCGTTATATACTTCTAGTTTTATTCGACGCACGCCAAGTGTTCGACAAAATGTTTCAATGAAAACTTCATCACCTACGTGATTCTCTCGATTTGAAAAGTCATATAAGTTTATAGAGATCATGTTTTATTAATCAAATGAGCTTTTTCAAGTCAATTGATCAACTTTTCCCTTTTGTTTGGAATTTAAGCTTCAATTTTCAATAAGCTCGATAAATCGATAAATTTGCGCACTTTGATATGAATATATGATGTTTTTATCGTGCTAACATTCTTTTGATGATTCCAAAGGGGAGAAACAGAAAAATGCTCACACGCTCAAAGAAGCGAAAATAAGCTTGCAAGAAAAGCTATAAGCTAGGGCTCTTGAAAGCCATAAGCTGTGAACAATGCTTAGTCCATTTGATGTATTGTGGACTTTTATGCTTGACTAATGATGTTTTGTGACAGGGGGAGCTTATAAGCTCATGGAATTCAAGCTTAAGTTGTGAAAGCTAAGCTTTTAGCTTTTAGTTGTTGCTTGTATACTTGTTCTTTATATGCATGTTGATAGGGGAGCTTGTGCAAAAATGATTTTGAAAAATATTTGCTCCTATCCTTGTGTGCTTGTACTTATGATGTATCTTGTTTGTAATTGATTGTTGTTTTAAGACCGGAAAATTTGTGTTGTTTTAAAATCGACCTTCTAAAATTGTTTTGGTTTGAAATCATCAAAAAGGGGGAGTTTGTTAGATAAATATTTTTATCAAGATTTTGATGATTTTGTTTTAATAAGATTTTATACCAAAACAATGTTTTTATATGTTGTCCAAATACTCCTAAATGATTTAAAATGTTTTTACTATTTTTTGGAGTATTTCTTAGAGTTTTTAATTTGATAAAAATTGGACAACACTTTTGATGGTTTTGTTTAAATTGGTTTTTACACCAAAACTATGTTTATAAATGTTGTCTAAATACTCCCAAATGATTTAAAATGTTTTTACTAATTTTTGGAGTATTTCTTGAAGTTTATTTTTGAAAAAAACCGGACAACATTTCAAATGGGAGGTCGACTGTCGCCCAAAGTGGTCGACGGCCGCCCAAAGTGAAGAAACTCGAAGAACATGCGGAGTTTGAAAAAAAGGGAGGGGGACCGGGTCCGGGAGGGCCGACCGGCCGCACCCCACCTCGACCGGTCGCACCCCCGCAACCCCTACCCGGATCGCACTATTTTTTAAAACGGTCGAAATCTTCAACAGGCAACCGACGCCCTATGTTATTTTTTGACAAAGAAAATTCCAACCGTTTGTAACTGTGTGACAAGATTTGCTTTTCAATTTTGTACAATATTTCTACATCTTGTGATCTTCTTTTTGTAGACAAAAGTGAAGATAAAGGAGCCTATGTTGGGAGCCTATGTTGGTGAAGCTTCCTATAAATAGAGGATGAATTGAAGACACAAGACACAACATATACAAGCAAAATACACAAAGAAGAAATCGCAAATTGTTCAAGCTTTCATTTTTACATTCTTGTTGTAATAGCCTAAGTACTTTCACTTGCACATCTTTGAGGTCTAGGCTTTTTGATTCTTGATTAAACTTGCACTCAATCTTTGTATTGGTTTCATAGAGTTGTAATCTTGAATTTGTCCATCATTCAACACAAGACATCCTTGTGAGTATTCTTGTGGTAAGAATACACTGGGTGATTTAGGTGATAGGTGTTTGAAGAGTGTGGTACTCTTCAAAGGTGGTGAAGGAAGATTGTGGTAATCTCCTTGAATGTGTTGTAAGAGGATTGTGGTGATCCTCAAGGTGTTGTATTAATTGTGGTAATTAATAAAATCTTTTTCTTTTTGAAATCCATCCCGGAGATACTGGGGTGGTAGAGGATTAGGCCCTAGGTGGGTTGAACCTCTTTAAATCAACGAGTGTTGTTTAATTTCCGAATTTACATTCTTGTCACTTACTTGTTGATTCGAAAAAGAGGGTGATTTGCGAAAAATTGGCATAATCTATTCACCCCCCCCTCTAGATTATCGTAGCCACTTGGACTAACAATAAATGCTGCCGCATTAAATACGAGACATTAAATGCTAATCGGCGTGCAAAATCTAAGCTGTTGATTTCGATCACATTTCAAAAACCACCCGCACGTCCTTTCATGAACCATACTTAAACCATTTTCGTCTGTTTCTCTCACACATTACCAAAAACTGTTCATTTCTCTCTCTCAAAAGCAAAGGCAAAAAAAAAAACTCTCTCTCAAAACCCTATCACTCTTCAAATCACCTTCTAAGTTTCGTTCGGTGAAATACTGAAAAATGGCATCTACTCATGATTTTATCAATCTAGGAAAGCAAATCCACACCGGGTCTCTTTGTGGATTTCGAGGGTATGGTCAAACAGGGTCCGATGAAGCTCTCGTAAAGAAGATCGCTGAAAAACTAGAAACGCCTGGCTAAAACCATTTTCGACGATGGAGTTTCCGATGACCTATGTGGAAGAGGTCGCACAATTCTACGTGAACGTTGAGATTCACAATGAGGGGATCAAATCCTCTGCTCACGGGAATGAGTTCATCATTACGCAAGGATTTGGCGTAACACCGCCGTTCACGCGGAAGGAACACCAAAAATCAATGAAGTCGATGTTGACTTGGCCGCCGCTTGGAAGGAAGTAGCCAAGACCGATTGTCTTTGAAAAGATAGTCTACACTAACAAGAGGATCTTTGAAGGAGGACTACCACAAATTGTTGGACATCGTTGCCAAATGCATAGACATCAAATTTGGCGACTTTGACCAATCGTCTAAAGCAAAATTGATCGTAATGGCCGCGATCATTGAAGAAAAGAAAGTGAATCTGGCCGAGTTTGTCTACAGCAGACTCGCGTAACGTTGGGAACAAATCCTTCAAGGAGGGTGGAACGTTTGGAGGTTCCTAGGATACGGCCTGGTGATTGGCGGTGATGGAGGTAAAAAGAGTCCTCTTCGACATGGAAAGGCGTTCCATGTAAACAAGAGGATGTTCGAGATCAAACCTCTCAGGCGCACGTAAGAGAGCCTACGCTAAAGAGAGCGTCACGAGTGAGGGGGAATCGGTGACCACGAAGATACTGATTGTCTCCTCTCCACCAAAGAAGAAGGTCGCCCCTGCACTGCTAAGAGAATGTTGCCCTCGCAAAGAAAGAAAAACAAATCGCTCCCGCCCGCAGCCAAGTCACCGCCCGCAGAGACGTGTCTCCGCCCGCCCAGCTCGCAGAGAAGAAGGAATCCCAAATACCTTCTCCGATCGTCAAGAAAAGGAGGCGATAAGCCAAGAAGGCCCGCTCCTCGTAAGAAAACAACAAAGACGCCCCCGCCGCCAAGACTCGAAGAAACTCTATCCGAACCGAGAAATCCCTCCGGTACAAACGAGGAGAAGAAGAAGAATTTTCAAGCGTGCCCGAGCTTGAGAAACCGGGCCGAGTCACCACTCACCGGTGGAGAAGATACCCGAGACTCGCCGGAGAAGTGAAGTCTCTAGAAGTGATTGATGAAACTTCCAAGTCTCACGAGGCCGATCAAGCCAGAGGCAACTCGATGACCCAAATTGTGAACAGAACAACCGAGGAACAAGGCACCTGGTGAGACAACCAAATCACATGTTAACAGGGGTTGTCTCTCCACCGTAATAGCAGGTGCTGAAGGTGTCGGCGGCCGAAAGTCTGCTAACCTTAATACCTGGAAACAAGGGCCGGCAAAGAGAATGATGAAGACGATGTAATCATGCACTCTCCATTGTATCCAGACATCCAAAATCGTCTGCGATAGTGGAGAAAATGAAGTCGAGCCTATCCAGTGCGGTTTGAAAATCCGAGTTCATTCTTTGAGAAGAAGAAGAACTCTTGATTTCTTGAGGTGGACACAGTCTTTGCAAGCCCTTGACGAGATAATTGCATAAATATCTTTGGAAATTCGAAAAGAAAATGAACGGGCTAAAGCGGTGAGACGCAGAGGCACGTGAGAAGGCCCAAAGATCCGCCCTCTCACCGGCACCCACACGAACATACACATCCTCACTTCGACGCCCTATCGAAAGTGATGAGGATCTCGGACCCTATTCTTCGCCACGAGAAGAGTTGCAAATGCAGCAAGCAATGCAAGAGACCAGTAATCCTTCATGAGCAAAGAATGATGGAGGGACCAGGAGAGTCCTCCAAAACACGGTGGAGATAGACCCAATGGGAGTGGAAAAGATATTGCCCCGTTGTTGCCGCCACCACTTCCCACTCACTCGGAAGAAGGAATTAAGGAATGGCGATGAAACCGGGATAGTGGGGACCCCATCGAGCCAACCCCTCATGAAGGTGTCTTACCACCGCCCCAACTGAATACTCGGTGGAAACAACCAGAGTCCGGAGACGAGTGACCCCATTCAAGTCACTCGGTGGTGTGCCACCGAGGGGGAAACTCCCTCCACCGCAGCAAGGTCGGAGGATCTTGCGGTGATTCCACAATGAATCTAGGAGGCGAAGTGGAGAAGGAACAAACACAAAGTACACAACAAGTTGTCATCAACGAGGCTCGACGAGTTGAGACTGTCTCGGTGAGGTGCCAACCGCTCTCGAAGGCTAATGACACCGCGATGCATCGAGGCACGAAAGGAACAACCCCGGGAGTTAAAACTCGGGCGATTTAAAGTGCAATCCATGGAGTTGAGACTCCAATGGATGCCACCGCATGAAGACCCTAAGACAGTGACACTTTGTCGAAAGGGATGTCCAAGGCCTCGCGCAGATTGAGACGTAGGAGGTAATGAAGGCCAACGGGAGGTTGAGACTTCCGGGGTAAAGGAGTCAAGTATAGAACATCCCTCCCGCTATCATTGATCCATCGAAAAGGAGATAAGTGCGCTTCAAGATTCCCAGGATAATCCTCGATGTAACCTTTCTCGGGATCGGAAGGAGACGATGAAGCCGAGTCATCCCCCGTGGATCGATCCAAAAGACTCGGTGAGGATGTTTCAACCACGAGTAAGTCGACCTCAAGACTACTCGCCAAACTTTCAACTTTGATGATGAGCCACCCATGGAAATCTCATCATCGTCCGATGACGCTTCGATAAGGCCGAGGACCAGTCAACTCACTTGGAAAAACCGGTGAGACCGACGAAGTGTTGAGACACCGAGGCTCGGCAAAGTCGGGTCAACTTCACAAATGACCCACCAAACAGAGTCCATCTGCGCAGGCTCCCAAGCTACAAAGAGTTCAACTCCACAAGGAACTTCACGAGCACCACTCATCATTGAACAAATCCCGATTGCCCGTGATGATCCCTTTGTAGAATCATTTCCCTTCTCTTTGGAGGTGCCCGACCTCCCGAAGAGTCGAAAGAGATCTCGAGCGCTTCCATAGGCAGATCCTGTCATTCCATCGATACCATCGTTCGGTGACTATGATTTTAACGCCGCTTGGCCGTCAAAACAGAGGGAACAACCGAAGTTCGGGAGGTGTTCAAAGCATTATTTGCTTAAATTGAATGGATGGACAGGCACCAGGCCTCGATGGACATGAGATCGCATAAGAGATGCCAACCTTACTGCGACTTGAGAGGCATAATAGTAGAGAATCCGGGAGTGGTGGCAACAATAAAGAAACAATGCGTGTGGAACAAGCTAGATATTTCAAAACATTGTTCAACAAGTTGTTGGTCCAGCGAAATGAGAATGCCGATGCAAAGACAAAATTGAAAGAACACATTGAGCAAATGCATGAATCTCACATCTTGAGATAAAGTCATTGCGTGAGAAAAATAAGAATGAGCTCCTGCGTATGGAAGAAAACATGGATCGAAAATTCAGCCTTCTCATGGCCGAGATGAAGTTGATTAAAGTGAATCCAACGCTACTCGCTCCGAGTTTCGCACAAAGATACTCCGCAGCAGACTCGAAGCGTAACTCGGCTATATCACAGACTCGACCTCCCGCTTGCTTGCTAGTTTGTTTCGGGGTTCTCTCTCTTTTGATGATGCCAAAAAGGGGGAAGAGGAATACCTAAAAGCACTGAAGGATCGAAGTTGAGAAGGAGGAGGAGCAATTTGTGAAGGCAAAGACAGTGAGGAAGTATTAAAAGAAAAGAAAGGGAAGTATGTTGAGGGGGAAGGATCGAAAGATGTGACCTTGATGATTGCTAAAAACCCCCAACAAAGTCTTATCACGGTGATATTATCAAAGCAAACTCGATGACTCGCCACTCCAACACTGTTGTACCAATGGTAAAAAAAGAGAAAGACGATTGAAGCAAGGATGGAGGAAGTGGAAGGAAGGATGAATGCCCGAGTTATGGATATTCGAAACAACATGGAGGCATTCCAAAGAGAGAGACACTTATGCCATCTCGGATGCCGGAATCGAGCCAAGATCGGTTGATGAATTTAAAACGCCATCATCGAAGGATACGCAAACATGTCCATGGCTCAAGCCGGACTTATCGGGAAAAGGGTCTCACACTATGTGAAGAAGCGACGACAAAGCAGACAGACTACCGATCGCTCACTGGCTGGTCACTCCGCTAGTCACTCGGTGGGAAGAAAAAGACCCAAGACAATACACGCCCATAGGTAGAGGAAGAAGCGGTGGTGGAGGAAGAGGTTTGGACCCAGATCTCGCCAAAAACATTGAGTACATAGATCCAGGCAAGAAATGAGGGATCTACTTTGGTCAAGTTTTGATTTAAGTAGCCAATCCGCAATTGGCTAAGAACAATGTTGAGTATGTGAAAGAATTGAAGAAGAAAATAAAAGACAAACTCGGCTATGGGGGAGAGACAAGAGAGACTAAGAAGAGATGAAGTCTGCCGGAAGGCGTATGAAAAAAAAAAAAAGCAATCAAGATGAGAAAAAAAAAGAAGATCAAGATGAAGAGAGCAGTGAAGAAGATGAAAGAATGAGGCAGCGAAGGAGATGAAGTGTTGTTGTCCACCCCTTCATGTATTTTACTATGTAAATACATTTTATGTAAGTCTTCTGTATACTATATAAAATTGTACAAACTCTATACTTGTGTAAATATAGATGACATGGTTAGCTTAAGCCCGGTTAAACTCGATACATTTTTGTTGGTTTAAGCTCTGATACACTCTGTAAACAACTATGTAAAGAAAAAGGATGTTATGATCAATAAAAGATCGATTTTAAACATACATTCTATGGTTCTACATTTGTCTGTATGTATCTTTGCTGTTAAATAATTGTATGAATGTTTTAAGTTTTGGCATCATCAAAAAGGGGGAAATTGTTGGGAAATCATTTTATAGATTTTGATGAATGCCATGTAAAACTTAGAATAGGAAGTTGGCACCCCATTTTTGTTGTAAATCGCATTGTAATAGATAGTGGGTCAAAAGTGAGTTAAGTCACTATGCTTAAACATGCAAGAAGATAATCGAAACTAGAAGGAAGACTCATTTGCAAGACAACCGAGTATGGCAAAGAAGAGAAGATGGGAACTCGATCAAGGTGCGGTTGAGATGAGGTGAGTAAAGTATCGGTCAAGTCAACTCAAGACATGACAAGTCTCAAGGTTGAAGTGATGAGAAGAGTCATCAAATGATTGGAAGTCGACTCAAAGTCACCTGGGGATGTTAAGAAAATGTAGTCAAGTCAAGACAATCGAAAGAGATCGGGTTTGCACGTAAATCAAGAGAATTACTTAAACAAGTAATACCTCCATACTACCTTTCTTGAAGTGCTCGATCCCGAAGCGTGCAAAAGGAATAAACCAATGGGAAGCACTCGCACCATGTCGAACTCGAAAAAGTCAAGAACAATTCATACGAGGAAGTGGCAATTCCAAGGATCGCAACAAGACAAGCCAACGACCACAAGTGACTTTCAAAAATAAGCCTATCTCTTCAAAGGCGATTTTTGAAAGATCACTATAAAAGGCCGAGGAATAACTCGAGAGAAGGTTACTCGAACCACGAACATTCAAGCAAACATTTGAATCAGAACCTAAAATATTCTCAAATTATTCAAGATTAATCCTCAAGCCTACATTACGAAGAAAATCAATCCAACACTCACCTGTGAAGGAAAGATAACTTCAATCAGTTGAAGAGGAAATTTTTGAAGAATCAAGGGGTCTACATTCCACGGAGGATTGTAGGAAGGTTCAAGGTCGAACCAGTCTCAAGTCTTTGGAGGGCTTTGTGATCAAATCCAAGAAGCTTGAGCAAGTGGGTGTAGTAGCAAGGCAAATTTTGCCCCTGTGAAGAAGGTTCGAGTCGCACGAGAAGCCAGTGCGTGACAAGGCATCTCGGCATCGAGTCCCAAAGGATCAAGTCGGTTGTGTGATCAAGACTTGTATCCGGGACTGTTACCACTCGATATCTTGATCAATACTTAGTGGATTCCTCCGGGAGTTGGAGAAGAGGGGAGTAGAAGAATTACCCCATCTTCGAACCTCTATAAAAACTTCTCGTGTCATTTACATTTCAAAGACTTTAATTCCCGTGCATCTTATTTATTTAACTCTTTGATAAATTTGCCATCCAATCGATAATCAATCGTGTGCTAAAACCAAGTATTAAAATAAACTTAACCAAATTCAAGGGTGTTAAGTCTTCCGCTGAAAACAAATCACAGTCAAGTTAAGTCTTTAGTCAAAACAGTTGAGTTATTTTATCAACAGCTTAGTCGAGTCTGTTGAGTGACTAACTCTGTTGATTAACTAACTTAGCTGTCCATCAAGGACACAGCTGTGAAGTACTAACTCTGATTACTTAAAAGGACTAATTGGAAAAGTTGGTAAGGTTTATTCAACCCCCCTTCTAAACCTTACACTCACACCCCTTGGGACCTACAGGTTCAAAGACCTACCCATCAAAATGTTATTGGCACTAAATGGGTGTTCACAAAATAGATGAATGAGGAAGGTTCTGTGGTGAGAAACAAAGCAAGATTGGTAGCCAAAGGGTATTGCCAAGAAGAAGGAATAGATTTTGATGAAACTTTTGCTCGTGTGGCAAGATTGGAAGCAATAAGAATGTTTCTTGCCTATGCAGCTCATAAGAACTTTATTGTATATCAAATGGATGTAAAGAGTGCATTCCTTAATGGGTTATTAGAAGAAGAAGTATATGTTGAACAACCTACAGGATTTGAGCAGAAGACTCTTGGAGATAAGGTATACAAACTCAAGAAAGCTTTATATGGTTTGAAACAGGCACCCGGAGCATGGTATGATACATTATCACAATTCCTAATCGAGAACGGATTCACAAAAGGCAAAGTGGATAGAACACTCTTTAATTCAAGATGGGAAGAGTATATCGCTTGTTCAAATATATGTGGATGACATCATCTTTGGATCCACAAACAAAGAGCTGTGTGATAAATTCTCAAATCTCATGCAAAGCAAATTTGAAATGAGCATGATGGGAGAGCTGACATTCTTCCTTGGACTCCAAGTGAAACAGTTGAAGGATGGAACCTTCATAAGTCAGGACAAAATACACGAGAGATTTAATGAAGAAATTTGGTATGGAAGAGAAGTCTTTCGTGAAAATACCAATGAATACATCATCAAAATGGATATAGATACGGATGGCAAGCCTATAGATCAAACAAGATACTGAGCACTTATTGGATCATTGCTCTATCTCACAAAGAAAAGTGCCAAACATCACCTTTGTTGTAGGTGTATGTGCAAGATTTCAATCTGCTCCAAAAGAAAGCCACATGACTGCCGCCAAGAGAATCTTGAGATATTTGAAAGGAAGCCAAGAAGTTGGCTTATGGTATCCTAAGGAAGGTGGATTCAAGCTAATTGGATATTCAGACTCGACTATCTTTGGATGTAGAGTTGATAGGAAAAGTACCTCAGGCACATGTCAAATGCTTGGAAATAGGCTAATTTCCTAGTTTAGCAAGAAGCAAAATTCAATAGCCACCTCCACAGCTGAAGCAGAATACATAGCTGCTGGCAGCTGTTGTGCCCAAGTCTTATGGATGAGACAGTAGCTGAGAGACTATGAGATTGAAGAAAAGGAAATTCCAATTATGTGTGATAACTTAAGTGCAATTGCAATCACTCAAAATCCTGTGTTGCATTCAAGAACAAAGCACATTGATGTCAGATATCACTTCATAAGAGATCATGTTGAAAAGAAGGACATCACCTTGGAATATATCTCAACTGATAAGCAATTAGCTGACATATTCACAAAACCATTATGTGAATCAAGATTTGAAGAACTCAAACATGAATTGGTGATAATTGAGCTGAGTTGATACTCAGAAAACTCAAAGAGATGAAACACAAAAAAATGAAAAAGAGTTGAACCCTTAAATCAGCTAAGTGAATCAGCCGTATCGGAGAATCATCTGCATCGAGTTAGCTGACAGCTGAGTATTTATGTGCAAAGAAAGAAGAGTTAAATCAGCTAAGGAATAAACTGAGTCATTTATGAGCAAAGTGACAAAAACGCAGTCGTTTTTACTAAGCGGGAATTTTTTTAAGTATGACGTCAACATAATTATGACGTGTACAGTCAAAAGCTGCACATAAAGCTTATGATTGGATATAAATGCTGCCGCATTAAATACGAGAGATTAAAGGTTAATCGGCGTGCAAAATCTATACCGTTGATCTTGATCAAAATTCAAAAACCACCCGCACGTCCTTTCATGACCCATACTTAAACCATTTCGTCCGATTGTCTCTCACTTTACCAAAACTGTTCATCTCTCTCAAAGGCAAAAGAAAGAAATTTTCTCTCAAAACCCTACAAATCCTCAAGTTCATTTTCTAAGTTTTGCTCGATAAAACATCTAGAAATGGCACCTACTCATGATTTCGTCAAGCTAGGAAAGCAAATCCACACTGGGTCTACTGTGGATTTCGACGACATGCTTAAACAGGGATCCGACAACACTCTCGTGAAGAAGATTGCCGAGAAGCCGAAAAACCTGGATTAAAACCATTTTTGACGATGGAGTTCCCAATGACCTACGTGGAAGAGGTCGCACAGTTCTACGTGAACGCCGAAGTTCACGATGAGGGCATCAAGTCCTCTGTTCACGGAAAAAGAGTTCACCATTACGCCAAGGATCTAGCGAGAACACTTGTTTGTTGGCGGAAGGAATGCCAAGATTTATGAAGGCGATGTTGACTGACCGCGCTTGGAAAGGAGGTAGTCCGACCATTGTCGCGAAAGTGGTCTATCTATCTGACTAATAAGAAGGCTTTCTTTGAAAGAAGACTACCACAAATTCTTTGGACATTGTTGCCAAATGCATAGACATCAAATTTGGAAGCTTTGACCGGTGTCAAAGCTAAGCCGATCGTAATGGCCGCGATCATTGAAGAAATGAAAGTGAATGGCCGAGTTTGTATACGAGACTCGCGAGAATGTTGGAAATAAATCCTTCAAGGAGGATGGTACATTTGGAGGTTCCTCGGGATACGGCCTGGTGATTGGCGGATGATGGAAATAAAAGGTGTCCTCTTCGACATGGAAAGGCATTCCATGTAAACAAGAAGATGTTCGGTCAAACCTCTCCCACAAGATGTAAGAGAGCTTACGCTAAGAGAGCGTCACGAGTGAGGAGAATCGGTGACCGGATGATACTGATTGTCTCCTCCCCTCCTAAGAAGATCAAGCACTAAGAAGATCACGCCTCGCAAAGAAAGAAAAAGAAATCGCACACCGCCCTCGTAGCCGAGTCACCGCCCCCTCGCCGTGTCTCCCGCACTGCAGCTGCATGGAGAAGGAACCGTTAATCCCTTCTCGGTGATCAAGAAGAAGAGAATCGCCACAACAACAAGGAAGGCAAATTGCCTCTAAGACAAATCGCGAAGGCACTTACCTTCAACGAACCGGAGGAAGTGGAACCAGATGTTCCTCTCGGTGAAAACAAAAAGAAGAAGAAGAATTTCCAAGCTCTCCGAGCTTGAGAAGACAAATTGAGTCCGCCACTTAGTGGGAAAAGATACCCGAGAGGCTGGAGAAGTAGAGTCTCCGGAAGTTATTGATGAATGGCCAAATCTGCCGAGGCCGATCGCGAGAGGCAACTCAAGACCCGATTGTAGACAGCAGTGAGGAACAAGGAATGGCCGAGAAAACCGAATCACCTATTGACAAGGTTGTGTCTCCGCGAACAGAGGCTACCGAGGATGTCGAGCAAATGGAAGTCTCGCTACCCTTAATCCTCGAAACGAGGGCAGCAAAGAGAATGATGAAGACGATGTAATCATGTACTCTCCATTGTATCCAGACATCCAAAATCGTCTGCGAGAGTGGAGAAAATGGAAGTTTCGAGCCTATCCAGAGTGCGGTTTGAAAGACCGATTTCATTCTTTGAGGAAGAAGAACTCTTGAGGTTTCTTGAGGTTGATACATTCCGCAAGCCCTCGACGAGATAATTGTATCAATATCGCAGATTCGGAAAAGAAAACGAACGGGCTAGAAAGTGAGACGCGAAGCACGTGAAGAAGGCCACCGCCCTCTCACCGGCACCACCGATCATACACATCCTCACCTTGACGCCCTATCGAGGCGGTGATGAGGATCTCGGACCTACTCGCCGCCACGAAGAGTTGCAAACCGCAGCAGCGCATCGAACCCTACATGAGCGAAGGATGATGGAGGGACCAAGGGGATCCTCCAAATCACAAATGGAGATTGATCCTATGGGAGTGGTGCAAAGATATTGCCATCGTTGTCGCCGCCACCACTTCCCCCGGCTCATTCGGAGGAAGGTGTTAAGGAATCTGGCGATTTGGCGGGATTGTGGGGACCCTAGTCGAGCCAACCCCTAATGAAGATGTCTTACCACCCGCCCCAATGGCTGAATACTCAAAGGAAAAGCCGGGAGTCCGGAGACGAGGGACCCCATTCCAAGTCACTCGGTGGTGTGCCACCGAGAGGGAAACTCCTCCTGCGGCAAGGTCGGAGGATCTTTCGCAACTAACTCCACAATGAATCTCGGAGGCAAAGTGGAGAATGAACAACAATCGAATACACAACAAGTTGCCATTGACGAGGCTCGACGATTATGGTCTGTCTCGGTGAAGTGCCAACCGCTCTCTGCAGCCAATGACGCCGCCGATGCGGTTGAGGCACAAGAAGGAATCGCCCGGGAGTTAACACTGGGCATTGAAAGTGCAATCCATGGAGTTGAGACTCGGTGGATGCCACCTCGAAAGACCCCAAGACACCGACATCGTCGAATGGAATATCCAAGGCCTCATTGCGTTGAGACTACAGGAGGTAATGAAGGCCAACGGGAGGTTGAGACTTCCCGAGGTAAAGAAATTGAAGCACGAACATCCTCCCCGCTATCATTGACCCATCCGAAAATGAGATAAGTGCTCTTCACGATTCCCAGGATAATCGATGTAACCTTTCTCGGGATCCGGAAGGTGAAGATGAAGCCGAAGTCATCCCCTATTGCCGATCCAAAAGACTCACCGAGGATGTTCCTCCAACCATGAGCAAGTCGACCTTAAGACTACTCGCCAAACATTTAACTTTGATGATGAGCCACCCATGGAAATCTCATCATCGTCCGATGACACTTCCCGATATGGCCGAGACTACCAACTCATGTGGAAAAACCAGATGAGACCGAAGAAGAAAAGTGTTAAGACAGTGAGGCTCAACAAGTCGGGTCAACTTCACAACAGACCCACAGTGAAATAGAGTCAATCGCGCAGCTCCCAAGCCGCAGCAGATCGACTCCACCGGGACCTTCACGAGCACACGTTGTCATTGAGCGATTCCGTTGCGTGATGATCCTTTTGTAGAATCATTTCCCTCTCTCTCGGAGGTACCGACCTCCCGAAGAATCGCCTAGAGATCGAAAACGCTACCATAAACTCCGATCGTGTTATTCCAACAGATACCATCATTCCAGAGACTTTGACTTTGTGCTTGCTTGGGCCGCCAATGAGACAATGTGGTGAGGTTCGGGAAGTTTTCAAAGCCATATTTGCAGAGATTGAAAAGATGGAGAGGCACCAGGCCTCACCGGACATGAGGTTTGGATAACAGAGACGCAAACTTTTACTACCGTCTGCGAGGTATAATTGTCGGGATCCGGGAATGGTGGCAACAAAGAAAGCAGACAATGCGCGTGGAACAAGCTCGATATTTCAGGATATTGTTCAACAAATTGCTAGTCTGGCGGGCTGAGAATGCTGATGCAAAGACAAGACTGCAAGAGTACATCGAACGAATGCATGAATCTCACACCACAGAGATACAGCTGATGCGTGAATATAATAAGAAAGAGCTCCTACGCGTAGAGGAGAACATGGATCGAAAGTGCAGCCTCTTCATGGCTGAGATGAAGTTGGTAACAGCTGAATCCAATGCCACCCGCTCCGAATTCCGTGTAGCATACTCCGCAGCAGACTCAAAACATAACTCATCTATTAGCCGCCTGGACTTCATGATTGCTAGCTTGTTTCCAGGGGTTCCTCTCTCCTTTGATGATGCCAAAAAGGGGGAAGAGGAATACCTAAAAGCGCTGAAGGGATCTGAAGCTGAAAAAGAGGACGCATCTGTGAAGGGAAAGACAGCTGAGGAAGTGAGAAGAGAGAAGAAAGGAAAATCTGTTGAGGGGGAAGGCTCGAAAAATGTGACCTTGATGATTGCTAAAACCCCCCAACAAGGTCTTGTCACGGTGATATCATCAAAGAAACTCCCAAATGACTCGCCACTCCAACACTACGCAATACCCATGGCCGAAAAGAGAAAGACATTGAAGCGAGGGATGAAGAAAGTGGAAGGAAAGATGGATGCCGAGTTATGAACATTTTGAAACAACATGGAGGCATTCCAATGACAGAGACACCTATACCATTTGGTATGTCGCAACCGAGCTAAGATCTCGTTGATGAATTCAAGACGCGTTCGCATCCAAGGTTACTTCGCAAACATGTCCATGGTTCAAGCCTGGGATTTGTATCGGGAAAAAGGTCTCAAACTATGTGAAGAAGGCGAGCAAAGCAGATCGATCTGGCGGCGATCTAGCTCTGCTAGTCAAATTGGGAAAAAGAAGGCCCCAAGACAATACACGCCTGCAGAGGAAGATGAAAAGCAAAGTGGTGGAGGAAGAGGTTTGGACCAGGCCTCGCCCAAAAAACATTGAGTACATAGATCCAGGCAAGAAAGGAGGGATCTATTGGGCTGGATTCGACGAAGTAGCCAACCCGCAAGTGGCTAAGAACAATCTTTGAGTATGTGAAGAGAATTGAAGAAGAAAATAAAAGACAAACTCGGCTATGGGAGGAAAGACAAGAAAGAAAGAGAAGAGATGAAGTCCGAGAAAGGCTAATGAGAAAAAGAAGGTGGTCAAGATGAGAAGAAAGAGGAAAAGGTTCGAGGATGACAGAGTGAAGAAGAGGAAAGAAGGAGACATCGAAGGATATGAAGTGTTGATGTCCACCCCTTCATGTATTTTATTAGGTAAATATATTTTTATGTAAGTCTTCTGTACATCGAATAAAATCGTACAATTTCTATACTTGTGTAGATATAGAACAAAGATAGTTACTCTAAGTTCTATTTAAGCTCGATACACTTTGTAAACACTATGTAAAGAACAAGAATGTTATGATCAATAAAAGATTGATTCTAAGCATACATTTTGTGATTCTACATTTGTCATCGTATCTATCTTTGCCGCTTATTTATTGTATGAATGTTTTAAGTTTTGGCATCATCAAAAAGGGGGAAATTGTTGGGAAATTAATTTTTAGATTTTGATGAATGCCATGTAAAACTTAGAATAGAAAGTTGGCATCCCATTTTTCTCGTTGTAAATTGCATTGTAATAGATAAATTTGGTGGAGTGAGTCAAGTCGCCTATGCCCGAACATGCAAGAAGACAACCGGAGATTAGAAGGAAGACTTCATTGCAAGTCGGTGAGTGTGGCAAAAAGAAGAGAAGATAGGAACTCGATGAAGGTGCGGTGAGATACTGGTGAGTGAAGTATCGGTCAAGACAACTCAAGACAACCAAGTCTCTAGTTGAAGTGTGATGGAAGAAGAGTCATCCAATGATTGGAAGTCGACTCAAGTCAATCGGGAAGTTAAGAAAATGCAGTCAAGTCGAGATAATCGAAAGAGATCCGTTGTACGTAAGTCAAGAGAATTACTTAAACAAGTAATACCTCCATATCGCCTTTCTTGAAGTACTCGACCCCGAAGCGTGCAAAAGGAATAAACCAATGGGAAGATCAACCGTGTCGAACTCGAAAAAGTCAAGAATCATTCATATGAGGAAGTGGCAATTCCAAGGATCGCAACAAGACAAGCCAACGACCACAAGTGTCTTTTGAAAATAAGCATATCTCTTCAACGGGCAAATTTTTGAAAGATCACTATAAAAGGCCGAGAATCACTCGAGAGAAGGTTACTCGAACCACGAACATTCAAGCTAACATTCGAATCAGTAACCAAAAATATTCTCAAGTCATTCAGATCAATCCTCAAGCCTATATTACGAAGGAAATCAATCCAACACTCACCTGTGAAGGAAAGACAACTTCTATCGGTTGAAGAGGAAAATATTTGAAGAATTAAGGGGTCTACATTCCACGGAGGATTGTAGGAAGGTTCAAAGTCGAACGAGTCTCGAGTTTTGGAAGGCTTCGTGATCAAATCCAAGAAGCTTGAGCAAGTGGGTTGTAGTAGTAGCAGTTTGCCAAAGATGAAGAAAGTTCGAGTCGCACGAGAAGCCACTTTGTGTGACCAAGGCATCTCCAGATCGAGTCCCAAAGGATCAAGTCACTTTGTGTGATCAAGACTTGTATCGGACTATTAACCATTTTGTATATCGATCAATACTTAGTGGATTCCTCCGGGAGTTGGAGAAGAGAGGAGTAGAAGAATTACCCCATCTTCGAACCTCTATAAAAACTTATTGTGTCATTTACATTTCAAAGACTTTAATTTCTCGCATATTACTTTTATATCTCACGATTAATTTGCTAGCAATTGATAATCAACCAAGTGCTAAAACCTAGTATCAAAACAAACTTAACCAAATTCAAGGGTGTTAAGTCTTCCGCTGAAAACATATCACAGTCGAGTTAAGTCTTTAGTCAAAACAGTTGAGTTATTCTATCAACGGCTCAATGAGTATGTTGAGTGACTAACTCACGATTAACTAACTTAGTTGTCCATCAAGGACTCAAATTTGTGAAGTATTAACTCGAACATTTTAAAAGGACTAAATCGAAAAGTTGGTAAGGTTTATTCAACCCCCCCTTCTAAACCTTACACTCACACCCCTTGGGACCTACAGTGATCTCTCAAAGTACCTATATAAGGGGGACCAAGGCCTGGACGAATTTTCATCATGGAATAACATTCATACAATATACAACACATCAAAATACACAGGATTAAACAGATCAATGGTCTTCTGAGAGATGAGGGTTAGTTTACGAAGAACACCACAAGACCTTTCACATCTACGGAAGCACAAGAGCTTCGAAGGCTTGGAAGGAAGATCCATCCTGACAAGAAGTGGTTTTCTTTCTTAGTCTAAATCTCTTGTATGTACTTAAACGATGTCACAATGTTGATTTCAAGTTTGTCTATGAATTTGTTATCAATATTTGGCTAATCTTTTAGATCTTAGGGCATAATGAAAATTGTGGATTCATGTTAAATCTTGATTAATTATTTTCTTAATTGATTCATGTGTTCTATTTTATGAAATCGAGTGCTTATTCTTAATTGCTTATTATTTGGCCAATAATTTGCATGCCATATTTATTAGTGTGAGATTCGGGAGATGAGTTCTAACAAAGACAAAAATCGAATTCAGACATAAACGGGTATAACGAGTCGGGAGACCTACAACTGTTTGTGGGGAGTCATTCAATTCAAAGATCTTTTCTGTGTTAACAATAGTTGTAACGTATCGGGAGATCTACAATTGTTGTTAATCTACTGTATATGCCCGCCCGGGAGGGAGAATAGACTAATTTAGGAATTGAACCCATAGAAACGTATGAATTAGTTTTGTTAAAAAGCATGTTGAGATTATGTGTCTAGAGTTGCTTTCGTATTTGTTGAAAATACTTGTGGGGTTTGAATTTTTTTTTATTTTTTGATTTTTATAAAACTTGATATTCGGCCACTTCAATAAAATTGGAATACGATGTTATTATAGCCTAAATATTTTGTAGTCAATCCCTGAGAAATACGACCTTGCTTACCATTATCCTATAAACTACACTGTACACTTGCAGTATAGAGATCCAAATATTTTTGGCGAACAGAAAAAGAGGGGTCAATACGAAAAAATTGCATTATTATAATAAAAACAGGTATATGGAGATCCAATCTGGAACTAGTTGTGTCGGGCTCTCATCTAAATCAGATAAAACATTTTCCACACATCTAGAAAAGAGAAACCTAACCTGTTAAGTTGGTTTTATACCAACGTATTGAGTATTCTAGACTGGGATTTTGCGTTGTTTTCTGGTATTTTTAGTGTCGTTTGAGTCGAATTCATGTAATTAGTTGTCGTTTGAGAGTCGGGACAGCCTTGGAAGCCGAAATTGATCAAAAACGATGAAAAACGTGTTCGGGAGGTGAAGATCGTATTTTAGGAGCAGAAAAACGGAAAAATATCGCACGAGGACGAGCGTCGTAGCGCCAAAACCCCCGCGCCGTAGCGCGGGGGTCAAAAACGGTACAGTGGGCATGATGTTGTTGGACGCTGCAGCGCCTAGGTACAAGGGCTGCAGCGCCCGGACGTGTGACGGTGAATTAGCAGCAGGGGAGTGAATAGGGCATGGCGCACTGCAGCCCCATTTCGGGCGCGCTGTAGCGCGCGTTGAAGAACGGTGAGCAGCGAACAAGCAGCAGCATGGGAGACCTTCAGTGGGCGCAGCAGTTGCCTGTGCAGCCAAGGGGCGCAGACCACCGGCGAGAAGCGTAAACATGTGACGACACGCAGCCGTTGTGCCGGGCGCGCGACGAAGGGTCGCAAAGACGCGCACACGGGGGTGAACCGGGCCTGCTATATTTTGGGCTTTTTGGACGGATTTTTAGGGTTTGAAGCATATAAATACAATGAATCACGTACGGGACAGTGGGTCGAACATTATTTTGAGCACAACGCAAGACGAGAGATACAGAGCTAGGGTTCGGGACGATAATTAGAGGCACTTCTCGTCTGGACACAGAGAGAATTCCTTCTCTTTTCTTCTCAATTCTTTCTTTGTTTTTCTTTGTCGATTTCTTGAGATGTATAATTATTTCTTCATGAGTTTTTGTACATCCAATATGAGCTAAACCCATATTTCTAGGGGATTGATGTAACTTACGTTTGAACCTATGTTTTGGTTTATTAATCTTTTGAAGCCTGTGATAGAATATTCATTGAGCGCATTAGGGTTTAATTTATGATTTTTATAGAGATATCGAAATCAGAAATCAGAACCTAGAATCACTTGGCACTCGAGAGAGGAAGTGATAAACGGTAGGAATATTGGCTTATAGATTGATAACTTATGATTAATAAACTGGATTGAAAACATAGGGAATAACTAGGTGAAATCAACCCTCTAGAATTCATCTTCTACGTGTTTGATAAATTGTCTGAACCATTTGTTAGCTTAATTTTAGTTTTATTTTTAGTATAATAAATCATCATCTCTTTTCCATTTCTAGATAGAATTAAGCTATTTTAATTATAGTACCTAGTATAAAATTCGATAACAATCCATGTGGAGACGATAACCCTACTTTCAAAACCTATACTAAAACTTGACACCGTACGCTTGCGGTAAGAATTTCGCGATCAAGTTTTTGGCGCCGTTGCCAGGGATTGTTTTATCCTATTTTAAATTAATACTATTACCACGTAGTCTTAATCCTAATCTAGACTAGTATAGGAATTATAATTTCGTTTTTCTCATTTGACTTGTTTGTTTATGCGATATTCCAAAGATATTAATTTGCTTCCTTTTGATCCAGAGATTGAAAGGACACTTCGAGCAATCCAAGCAGCAAAATGAGCAGAGAATCGAGCAATGGAAGAAGGCGGGGACAATGAGAATAACGTAAATCGGGTCGTGAATGTGCCACTACAGCCTGAGGCACCAGAAAAGGCAATCCAGGATTACTACCGTGAACCAGAATTACTCTGGAATTGTGCGCCAGTCCATAAATGCGAATAATTTCGAATTGAAACCGGCCTCATAAGCATGGTGTGAGAATCGATTTGGGGGAGTCCATTGGATGATCCAAATACACATTTGGCCACATTCTTGGAAATTTGCGACACCATCAAGATGAATGGTGTAACTGATGAGGCCATTCGATTGAGGCTTTTCCGTTTTCACTCGGGATAAGGCCAGGCAAAGTGGTTACAGACGTTCGCCCCGGGAGTATTACGAAGCAGGATGATCTCGACTCAAAAATTCTTAGCAAAATTTTTCCCTCCCAAAGAAGACACTCCAAATCAAGAGCGAGATAGCCGGTTCCAAAGATTGATTTTGAGCCGTTATACGAAGCTTGGGAGCGATTTAAAGATCTCATTGCGGAGATGCCCACAACATGGATATGCAGATCGGCGAGAGGGTTGAGTATTTCTACAATGGGTTGAATGGGCATACGCGGACGATACTAGATGTGGCATCAGGAGGTACATTGATGGCTAAAACACCGGTTGAGGCCTTACTTCTACTTGAAGAAATGGCCACAAATAGTTATCAATGGCCCTCCGAGAGATCAGCGCCGAAGCTAGTTGCCGGTGTTCTTGAGCTTGATACTATGTCAGCTTTGGCAGCTCAAATCTCGAGTCTGACAAAGCAATTGGCAATCATGAATACCGGCAGCACACCACAACAAGCCGCACTTCCACCCACAACTGTTCATGCAGCTGCCACTCACGAAGCCGAGCAAGTCAATTTTGTGAATAACCGGGATTTTAATAACAGAGGTAATTCATTACCAACTCACTACCACCTGGGACTTCGCAATCATGAGAATATCTCTTATAGCAACAACATGAACGTATTGAATCCATCTCCGAGTTATCCAAACCCATCCAGTTCCAATGCACTCGGAGGTGAAAAGAAGCAGTCGCTAGAGGAGATGCTCGGCTCATTCATCGAAGAGACCAAGAATCAAATAAATAGGAGTTAGGCGTAGATTGATGGTCTGAATACTAAGATGAGCACAATGGAGACACATATTAGGTCGATCGAGACACAAATGGGTCAGTTAGCTACAACCATGAATTCATTGCAGTAGAAGGAAAAGTTCCCAAGTGATACAGAGGTTAATCTGAGAGAGCACTGCAATGCAGTTTACGTGAAAAAGGAAGCAAAAATTCAGCCTGGCCCCGAAGAATCACCTATTTATGTGAAACCAATGGAATCCAAGAAAATAAAGTTGGAAGATTTTGAGGCCGTCTATTTGACAGAGGAGTGTAGTGCAATAGTCCAAAGTAAACTACCTCAGAAAATGAAGGATCCAGGGTGTTTCACTATTCCTTGTACTATTGGAGGAGTTTTCTTTGAGAAACCACTTTGTGATCTTGGGTCCAGTGTGAACCTTATATCTCTTTCTGATGTGACGAAGTTTGGGCTCGGGGAGGTGAAGCCGTCCAATATCACTTTGCAGTTCGTTGATCGATCCATCGCCTATCCGTGGAGAATCATTGAAGATGTATTGGTAAGAATTAATAAATTTGTTTTTCTTGTGGATTTTGTAGTGTTGGACGCGAACGAGGACAAGAAAATACCTATCATCTTTGGGCAACCGTATTTAGCTACAGCACGGGCTTTGATCGATGTAGAAATGGGGGAGCTAACTTTGCGGGTGAATGAGGAGAAAGTTGTATTCACCATCCATCCAACCAACACGCTAAAATTTGAATTAAATGATGGTAAGCAGATGGGTGGGAATATAGTTGAAGACATTGGAGGTTGGGAAGTTTCTAAGGGAAATGTGGATAACAAGCCTATTGGAGCCCCAACTTGAGGATAATCTAACATAGTCTGGCTGAAGACTGTAAACTTAGCGTTCTGGGGAGGCAACCCATGCCCCTTTTATTGCTTTCTTAGTTTTAATTTAGTTTAGTAGTTGTTTTTTGTTTTTTCTGAATTTTTTTGTATTTTTAGGAGTAGTAAGTTGCATCATACCCCACCCCTCTTATTTGTGCAACTCCCATATATCTCACTCTATCTTCACAAAGGAGCATTATAACACCACACACACCATATTCATCTCCACCATTCATTATTTGGTAAGGATCCAGGGAGTTGCATCACATTGTTTAGTGTTTATCTTGCATATCTATGCTTATTTTGTTGACATGGCACTATATTTTTTAATTGGGTGCATTATGTATGTGCTTTGACTTTAGATTTCTCACCCATAACCGAATCCCATAGTTCCACGAGTTTTATTTTCTTGTCTACCTTGCTAGGTTACAAAGATGCGAAACCAAAGAGGGCCCGGGGCAAGGCGAAGGGGAAGAACAAGACCACACCTCAGAGGCATACAACACCCACGGGCTTGTGCGCTAGGATGCATTGTGAGCTTATACGAGACACCTCCTACACGTAGTAGTACCACTCGGCTACCAGGAAAGTCCTTTTTCCCACCTCTACATTGGGGACAATGTCGTTTTAAATTTGGGGGGGTGCAGTCTGTTTTTAATCTTCGAGTCGAGTCTTGAGTAAAAAAAATAAAAAAAAGTATAGAGTCGAGTCGGGTCGGGTCGTCGGTAAAACTGTGAAACTGCATGACTAAATGAATTTGTTGAATATGAGTTGAACAGTCAAAAGAGCATGTGTTTGAACTGTGATTTAATCTTCTTTCCATTAATTCCATCTATGTGTTAACTATGTTGATTTATTTGGGGATGATTTATGCGGTTGAGTGTTTCTTTTATGATCCCACTGGATTCTAGAACTTGCCTGATCACTAGTCGAGGCGAAATCCTAGGCGAAGTAACATTAAGGAAGTGATTAGGCCATCTTTGAACAAACCAGAGCCTAAAATGCCTACCTTTGTATTATATTTTCCCTAGTGTCCCCCTTTGAGCCTTATAAACTCGTTTCTTTGGCAACCAATCTAATACCCAGAGCCTAAATGTGAGTATCCTAATTACCCACTACTCATACACACAAAAGTATAGAAAAATATTGAAGGTTGAGGAGGGTATGATGAGAAGTGTATGTATTTAATTGAATGAAGTTGCCCGAGAAAAGAAAATATGAAACCCCATGTATGCAAAATAATAAGTTTGGGGGTTCCGAAAAAGAAAAAGAAAAAATATAAAAAAAAAATTTGAGAAAAATCAGCGGGATTGAAGGTTCATAAACATTGGGGATGTCAAAAAGTGAAGGGTAGTGTTGATTGTTGATTAAAAATGATAATTGTGTGTTTGGGTGATTTGAGCCACTTAATCCCATATTTTCCTACCTCACCCTAAGCCCACATTACAAGCTTTAAAAGAGTCATATTGATCCTTGTGTTACATTAGCCTACATTAGTGGAGATTAGTGTGAAAGACAAGCCTATAGAGTCCAATAAGCATCTCATCTCTATATTCAAAAAGTGGATTATTTTGAAAACACTTGATTGCGTGAATCTATCTGGATAATGAAAACGGGGTTGGCATGAACATTCCACCTTCATGATCACATTGTAAAAATACGTGCTTGATTGATATGAAACGAAATTTGACGAATGAGTTTGGTTGTGAAGTTTTGCAGTTAGTCTGTTGAGTCAGTCGTCTTCATTTTTGTTTCCTTCATGTTTGTAGATTTTTAGAGACTGTAATTGCTTGAGGACAAGCAAACGTCTAAGTTTGGGGGTATTTGTTAAGTTGGTTTTATACCAACGTATTGAGTATTCTAGACTGGGATTTTGCGTTGTTTTCTGGTATTTTTAGTGTCGTTTGAGTCGAATTCATGTAATTAGTTGTCGTTTGAGAGTCGGGACAGTCTTGGATGCCGAAATTGATAAAAAACGATGAAAAACGTGTTCAGGAGGTGAAGATCGCATTTTAGGAGCAGAAAAATGGAAAAATATCGCGCGAGGACGATCGCCGCAGCGCCAAAACCCCCGCGCCGCAACGCGAGGGTCGAAAACGGTATAGTGGGCATGATGTTGTTGGGCGCTGCAGCGCCTAGGTGCAAGGGCTGCAGCGCCCGGACGTGTGACGGTGAATTAGCAGCAGGGGAGTGAACAGGGCATGGCGCGCTGCAGCGCGCGTTGAAGAACGGTGAGCAGCGAACAGGCAGCAGTAGGGGAGACCTTCAGGGGCGCTGCAGCGCCCAGGCCAAGGGGATGCAGCGCCCGGGCGAGAAACAGCAGCATGTGACGACACGCAGCGCGCGATGTGGCGCGCGACGAAGGGCTGCAGCGCGCGCAACACGGGCTGAACCTGGGCTTGCTATATTTTGGGCTTTTTGGACGGATTTTGAGGGTTTGAAGCATATAAATACAACGAATCACGTACGGGACAGGGGGCGGACATTATTTTGAGCACAACACAAGGCGAGAGACACAGAGCTAGAGTTCGGGACGACAATTGGAGGCACTTCTCGTCTGGACACAGAGAAAATTCCTTCTCTTTTCTTCTCAATTCTTTCTTTGTTTTTCTTTGTCGATTTCTTGAGATGTATAATTATTTTTTCATGAGTTTTTGTACATCCAATATGAGCTAAACCCATATTTCTAGGGGATTGATGTAACTTACGTTTGAACCTATGTTTTGATTTCCAGTTTATGAAATTCGCATGTTATTTAATCTATTTGTGCTATTTGATTTGATTGCATCTGGATTATCTGATCAATAATTTAGATTGTTTGGCGTGTTTGATTTGACGCTCGAGAGAGGTAATTGAACGCCTGGCCATAGAATAGCATAACCTAGGGTTTCATAGAATTGAGAGGTTTATGAATATTTTGAAGCCTGTGATAGAATATTCATTGAGCGCATTAGGGTTTAATTTATGATTTTTTATAGAGATATCGAAATCAGAAATTAGAACCTAGAATCACTTGGCACTCGAGAGAGGAAGTGATAAACAGTAGGAATATTGGCTTATAGATTGATAACTTGTGATTAATAAATTGGATTGAAAACATAGGGAATAACTAGGTGAAATCAACCCTCTAAAATTCATCTTCTACGTGTTTGATAAATTGTCTGAACCATTTGTTAGCTTAATTTTAGTTTTATTTTTAGTATAATAAATCATCATCTCTTTTCGATTTCTAGATAGAATTAAGTTATTTTAATTATAGTACTTAGTATAAAATTCGATAACAATCCCTATGGAGACGATAACCCTATTTTCAAAACCTATACTAAAATTTGACAACGTATGCTTGCGGTAAGACTTTCACGATCATAACCCTAACTTCTAAACTAGATATATGAAAAGCAAGGCAATCAACAAGGGTAAATCCATTCTATCCTGAGCTCTTGGAATTATAATGCTATAATTATTAGGAATAAAAAATCGCCTATGAATTATGGGTACATTATGGGTACATTATGATCTTGAACATAAAATTTAATTAAAGCCTATTGAGTTGCGATTTCAAGTTAATTCGCTTCAGAGTTAGGGTCGCTAGCTAAAGATGTGGAAGCTTCATGGATTTAGGATTTGAGGTAGGGATGACAATTTTGACCCGACCCGTGGGTACCCGCCCTGGCCCGTCCCGTGACCCGAGGCGGGCCGGGCCGGGTATGGGTCTCATTTTCGCCCCGCGGGTACCCATCCCGTCCCGCCCCGCCTAGAATTTTTAGTTTAAAAATCTATTTTAATATATATTTTGCATATGTAATATATATTATAATGTAATTTTTATGTGTTTTTATATTATATTTAATATTTATAAATTGATAATAATAAATTTTGTAAATAATATTTTATAAATGTATATATTTTCAAATTTTTTCCATTTTCTCATTTAATTTAATTCAAAACGGGGCAGAATGGGTCAACCCGACCCACGATCCGTGATGGTTCGACCCGCCCCGTCCCCGTTCTAGGCACGGGGCGGGAATGGGTAGTGGCCGTCCCGACCCGACCCATTGACATCCCTAATTTGAGGAGGACCTGTACCCCTACGTGGTGCTCAATGATGACATGGAGAAGAAAGTAAGGAATTACCTGGTGTGTAGGTGGACGTCACTTGGAACACATCGAATGAAGTTCTTTTTTAACTGAGGATGGTAAATGATATTTTACTTCATAGGAATGGTGCTTACACCCTTAGGAAATCCAAAGAGCCACGATCAACTGTGATTAGGAAATGACTTTTTAAATTCAGTGGTCTAGGTTAAAATTCAATTAAGAAAAGTTGGGGGAGTAAATGATATACCAAAAGATGATTTACCAAATTACCCTTTAAATTGACGTTAGAGTTGATATTTAATAGAGATCCACATATTTTTTTATCGATCCGAGTCCGACTCGACCCTAAATCGACCTCATTCACTGATTCTATGACAAATAGGCTATTCAGATGATGCCTTGTAGACCAATATGTACGTACATACCAACAAGTAGAAAAGTAGGACACATTTATCAAGATGGTTAACTTTATTATTCACATCAATTAGTTCACTACTCTTACTTTATTTACCTCACTACCCGAACTGACTTAAGCATTGGAGAGTCTTAGCTAAAGGCCAATGAGCCATCCTAGTGAGTCTAACATGTGTTCTATTTCAAACCATCTATTCAAAGTACTCGAAGTGATCCGAACTCGAGTTATTCCGAGATGACTTTTGATATCCTATTTTACTTAGTTAAATCACATTCAAAATGAATATTATTTTACTTGACTTAGAGGGTCCAATTCCTAACTCAAGTCACCTATAACAATTCTAATTTACTAAATGGTTGTTTTTATTAAGAATTTAGATATTTTCCGACGTTCACCAGAAAACCAAAAAGAAAGACAATATTTGAAAGAATAATAACGGAAAGTGAGATTTGGTTTTCGAAAAGCTATGAAGTACTAATATGGGTACATGACATACACAAATACGATATGACACGGGCACAATAATACGTCATATTTTGAAATTTCAAGAATATGAGTATGGTATATATATATATATGTAGAATTATATATTTTTATATTATTGAAAATATGGATGCACTAAGTACAATTAGAAAAACGTTGTTTCAAGAACAAAAAAATTAAAATTTCATAAATACTCAAATATGAAATATGATAACTCACAGACACACATAAAACATGTTGAAAATATAAGTAATAGAATAAATTATATCTCTTTCCATATGTTAATTTATCATAATTTATATGAATGTGGCTTTATTTCTTTCAAATTGGGATGTATGTGCCGATCCTTTTTTTTTTCAATTTGGATATTATTAATGGAATATCCATAGAGTATCGGAAAAGTATCGTATCTGATACGAATACGTCATCCTCACAGAAGTATCATTTCTTAGTCGAAAAGTATTTGGGATCATTTATTGTAAATAATATAAGTTACTTTTATTCTAAAAAACAATAAATATAAATTACATTTTATTAATGTTAAACATAAACATAATTCCTTTTTTTTTTTTGTCCTTTCATTTTCATAAAGAATTACGGGGACTTAGAATAATTGCTACATGACCAAAGAATATAGGAGGCTGTGGTTTTCTCATCTTTCTCACCAAATCAGATCAGTTTCTGTTTTAGTGCTTCTCTTCACTTCTCAAGTCAACACTCAACTCTCTCTAAAAACACTTTTCAATTTCCCCCTCTCCACCACCCACAGTAAAACACCGATCCACCGCCACCACTCCTCTCTCTCTCTCACCCACACAAACTCACACATTCAAGGGAGAGGAGGAAGCAAGAACCAACCACCATCACCGCCACCACCTTCTTGATGGCAACCGCCACTTTTTCGCACCTCAAAATCCAGTCCACCGTGTCACCGACCGCGCACCACCACCACCACCACCACCGTCACCCTCCGCCGTCCCTTACTTATCAATTATCGACTACCCATTTCTCTAAAACCTCTCTATCTTTCACTTCCTTACCAAAACTTGGATCCCTCCACTCCCCTCGCCGCCCTTCGTTTATCACCTTTTCCGGAAGTGTTGGAGGAGGCGACGGATCTGGTGGCAGCGGCGGCGGCGGCGGCGGTGGTGGAGAAGGCGGTGGTGATGGAGATGCAGGGGGGAGAAACAGGGCTGAGGCGATCATGGCCTTGGCTGAGGTGGGTAGATCGCTGGATAGCATTCCTAAAGATTTGGCAGCAGCCATTGAAGCAGGAAGAATTCCTGCTTCGATTGTAAATCGGTTTTTCGAGCTCGAGAAGTCTCCATTTCTGGGCTGGTTGCTCCGGTTTGGAGGGTTTAAGGAAAGGTTGCTCGCAGATGATCTTTTCTTGACTAAAGTTGCTATTGAGTGTGGTGTTGGGATTTTTACCAAGGTTTGTGATCCTTAAAACTATTCATATGTTAATCTCATTCCAATGCTTGATTTATAACAATGTCTGGTCGAATGATGTCGTATTAACCCCCAACCCCCACAATCTTGTATACAGCAATAAGATCAGAGTTATTTTTTTTTATTTTTTTTTTTGGTGGAAAATTTGGTTATTACATGTATCTAAATCAGTTGGTGTAAATTGAGGTGATTGAATTAAAGCTGTTTTTTGTTCGAATAATGTTGCAATAAACTTCTATTCAAAATGTTTTATTATTTTCTTCATAACCAACATATGAAGATGTCGATGAATTCAATATGAATTGAGATGGTGCAATATTAGAATTTGATGTTGATGTCTGCTATTTAATGGCCAAACTGGTGACATAAAAATAGGATCTTTGGTATGTACATGTATGAAAATATAGTTTTGTTTCTCTTTTGAACTTGGCAAGGGGCTCTATAGAAGTCCAAGATTGGTTTCAAAGGTACCAAGTGGTTGTACTACAAATTTTTTGTCAACTGTGAGCACTAGTAGTCATGTTTTGTAATGTTCCTTTTGGGGTTTGATTGCTCTGATTTGTACAATCTTGATATTTAATGCATTAAAGCATGTGATCATTGCTAAAAATTGTCTCTATGCCAGACTGCTGCGGAGCTGGAAAAACGTAGAGAAAACTTCACCAAGGAGCTAGATTTCGTCTTTGCTGATGTGGTATGTTTATCCAATGTATTTTATCTAGCATGCATTGGAAAATGGCTTATCACTCTATGTAATATTTTATCGTTCCATATATTTCCACCATGGACATGTTGCAAATTATGCAGAATAGTGTTGGCTAATGGATCTTCATTGTTCGTGAAATAGGTCGTCAAATGAAAGAATAGTTGTGAAATTGCTTCTCTCCTCGGCATCAAAGCCTTCTGCAAATGAAATTAAAACTGATTTACTTTGCATACTGCCAATTGAGCTGTTAATAGAATCATTTCTAATGGTGAGCTTGACCAGAGCTATTGATTTCCTGAAGTTAGTTCATTTTTGTTATGCGGGCAGCATATTGATTACTTATATTTACCTGTAACTAGATAAAGAAAAAAGAAAAAAAAAGAAGGAATAAAGAGAATTTATATTTACTTATGAGAAGTAATGAAAAAAGAACAAGAATGTAACTTCTAATATTGATTAAAAATGCTTTAGAGTACACAGTCAAGACAAGACTGCTATGAACCTTTTTGTTTACTAAGTGGGCTTTCATGAGTGAATGCTTATGTTATCTAATTGGTGTAGGTGCTTGTTACTTTTTGTGAGATGATATTCCCAAGTTAGGAAAGCTCACAACAAATTTAAGTAGGCTTATAACTTCAATCTCAATATATTGGGGGAAAATGAAACAAATTGTCCAGCTTCACCATTTCAAAGATGTAATCGATTAACTTGCCATAAAATCTCGTTCCCAAGATGAGTTTGTGCTTTTACTCTTGTAACGCCCCAAATTATGAAATTAGGGATTTAAACCCCAATTGAATCTAATTGTGAACCCTAATTATAATTTTATCCCTTATTTTTATGGATATTACATCCTACACCCCTTAAAATTAATTTCGTCCTCGAAATTCGTTATCGAGTACTTGGCACGTATCTCTTCTTCTCGCTCCCAAGTGACTTCATTTCTTCCATGGCGTCTCCATTAAACCTTGATTAACATGACATCTTTATTTCTTAGTTTGTGGATCTTACGCTCTAAAATCAACTCTGGCGCTTCCTCGTATATTGAGTCCTTATTAATTTCTAAACCTTTATAGTTCACAATGTGACTTGGATCGTGAACATATTTTCTCAGCATCGAGACATAGAAAACATTGTGTACACTTGACAAACTTGGTGGTAATGTCAGTTGATAAGCCAAACCTCCAATACGATTAAGGATTTCGAACGGTCCAATATATCTTGGCTTCAATTTTTTCCTTTTTCACCAAAACGAATAACACCTTTTGTAGGAGCTATTTTCAAAAACACATTTTCTCCTTCTTCGAATTGTATATGCTTTCTCCTTCTGTCAGCATATGACTTTTGTCTATCTTGAGTCATTCTGATTTGATCTTGTATTTTAGACTGACCCCAAAACCTTCTTTTCACCAACCTCGTTCAAATACAACGACGATCTACATTTTCTTCTATACAATGCTTTATACGGAGCCATCTTAATTGTCGCTTGATAACTATTGTTATAAGCGAACTCCACTAAAGGCAGTAACGACTCCCAGTTACTTCTCAAGTAGAACTCACAAGTCTCACCATATCTTCCAATATTTGTATTGTTCTTTCAGACTGCCCATCTGTCCGTGAATGATAAGCTTTACTGAATTTCAATCTTGTGTCCATTGCACTTTGCAGACTTCTCCAAATTTCGATGTAAATCTTGTGTCTCTGTCTGATACAATAGACACCGACACTCCATGTAATTTCACTATCTCCCTGGTGTAATCTGAGCATATTGTTCCATATTGTACGCCATTTTGACAGGCGGGAAATGAGCTGACTTACTCAACTGATCTACTATGACCCAAACATCCTTATTACTTTAATTGATCGCGAAAGTCCTACCACAAAATCTATAGTTATTTGTTCTCATTTCCATTCTGGGATTTCGAGTGGTTTTAAATGGGACGGTCTATGGTTCTCGGCCTTCAGAACTCGTTATGGGCATTATGAATTCGTTGTAATGCCTTTTGAATTGAGCAACGCACCAACAGTGTTCATGGACTTGATGAATCGAGTGTTCCATCCATTTTTGGACCAATTCGTCATAGTCTTTAAAGATGACATGCTGGTATATTCTAAGAACGAAGAAAAGAACATTTGAGAATAGTGTTGGAGACACTTCGCAGGGAGAAGTTATATGCAAAATTCAGAAAGTGCGAATTTTGGATGAATCGAGTTGTATTTCTTGGGCATGTGATTACGGCTCAAGGAATTGAAATAGATCTAACGAAAGTTGAAGCAGTCAATGAATGGAGGCCTCCTAAGAATGCGAGGAAGTTCGCAAATTTCTGGGTAACACTCCAAATTATGAAATTAGGGATTTAAACCCCAATTGAATCTAATTGTGAACCCTAATTGTAGTTTTTATCCCTAATTTTTATGGATATTACAACTCCAACAGTGCGAGTTCAACTAAATACCCTTTTGGTCCTTTACAAAAATCATGATAAGTCCTCACAAATGTGAGTGAATTGCTTTCTTTTCAGAGTTAGATTTGTGGTGGTAGCTTACTTTTTGTTCAATTTTACCACGAAGAATGTCAAATATCAATATACAGAATTTGATACTTTGTCATCCAATGCAGATTGATTATCTTATTTTGGTAAATGGACTTTTTTTTTTTTCTCTCTTTATTCGAATTGAGGGAGGCTTACATCCATTATTTTGGCTAGTTAAAATTTTAAATTTATATCAGCACCAAAATTGTTATAAGATTTAGATTTCTAATGATTGAAGGGATTGAAAGGTGAATAACTGAGTTACATCCACGAGGAGCATTTTTCTTGACATGGGCAAATAATTAATCGATTATTTGTGGAATTTCTGGTTACAGTAATTGGTGATATCTTGCGTCTCACAGGAAACTCTGGGAAGAATATTGGTATTCATATGATTTTTCAGAAAATCAATATATTTTATAATATTCCTAACGAAAGTGTTAACTTTGTTTTGTATATTCTCCTGATTTGTGATGTCGAACATAATGAAAGAGATAAAAAATATATTGTCATGGGGCTTATTTGCTAGGATGTGTTTACTTGATGTAGTGCGTCAATCATCTTCCTTAGACAAAAGATGAGGTACAAACGTGCTGGATAAATAGTCAGAATTCTCATTTATTTGCATAATTACTCTCGTCAATATAATTTTTCTATATGTATAAGTGGTTTTGAACTTTTTATCAGTCCGACTGAGAATCTAATCCTGCCCTTTTACTGGCAATCTTTATGTTAACTTATTCGTGTCCCACTTCATACTTCCCTTTGTTTTGAGTGTCAATTTGTTTGTTTATCTGACTCACTTTCAATGGTTCTTACTTTTGATTCCCTTTTTCCATGTCACTTTCTCATATTTCCGGATAATTTAATTTTTAGGTAATGGCCATTATAGCAGATTTCATGCTTGTCTGGCTACCTGCCCCTACTGTTTCTCTTCGACCACCTCTAGCAGTAACTGCTGGAGGTCTCAATAAGTTCTTCCATGGCTGCCCTGATAACGCATTTCAGGTTATTTTTTAGCATTCCTTTACATTCTGTTTTATTATGTAAAGGCTTGTTTGGGAAATAACATAAGTTGAACTACGTATGGATTACTAAATAACCTTTGGTGATGCTGCAGGTTGCCTTGGCAGGTACATCCTATTCACTCCTACAAAGGATAGGAGCTATTGTGGTAAATAATTTGTTAATTCTTTAACAATTCAATAAACACATTTCTAAGTTATGGATTTATCTAATCCGAGAGTTCGTCTGTCCTGCAGAGAAATGGAGCAAAGCTATTTGTTGTTGGGACCAGTGCATCTTTGGTAAGTCGACACTTTACCTTATGCAGAAGTTCTTCGTATGGTTGCTGACGTATTATGCTTCGTAATAAGTTCGTTGTTGTGAAGTTGGAGCACGAGTGTTTTTGTATATCTGGCACTCGGTATGGAATCCATAAAATTGTTTTAGAGCTCAGAAAAAAACTAAAATGGTTACAAAAGAATTATGCTTTACCATGTCTAATAACACGATTGGTAAATGGTACATGTATTAACGAAGATTTTATCTAATTTGTTCACAATATCAATGAATTTGTCCCTTGATATTTTGTCCCAAAGCTTTTCGAAATCACTAGTTAGTACAGAGACAGCGTCATTCTTAGGATTTTGTCTAAACAACCATCCATATTTTGACATCCTAGGAAGTCAAGTGTGTTCATGAGATTTCTATGCATCTCGTAATTGCCCGTCATGAATCTTGTTCTAACTTCCGACATTTTTCTTTATATAATTTTCTTTTGTACATAGACTAGAGAAATGTTATATCCCTCATGTTTGTTTTACAGATCGGCACAGGTGTAACAAACGGTTTAATGACCGCACGGAAAGCTATTGATAAATCTTTTGCTGCTGAAGCAGAGGACGTGCCGATTTTATCGACAAGTGTTGCATATGGTGTCTACATGGCAGTATCAAGCAACCTAAGGTAATGCAGTTTTTCGGAAGCATTCTATTGCAAGCCGTGTTTGCTTAGCTTCTTTTCCAATGACAAAATAAAGCCATTAGATTACTCCTATATCTACTTTTCGAGAAACAATACATCAATATTGTAAGTAATAATGCAGTCACACTCACACACAAACAAAAGCATAATGATCCAACATCGATAGAATTACACCAATGTTAAAATAAATGTTCAACAAGGAGATACAACATTTTCTTTTACATTATAATGACATGCAGTTAGTTTTTAGATATTAAAAACAATGTAACAAATATTAAGTTCAGCCAAATAATTGCTACAATCTCCTCTAAGTTCATGTTACGACACATGCAATGCCAGTTATACTTTCTATTAATTGAAAAAGTTTATCATGTGAGATCATTCGACATGCTTATTTTCATTTTCCACTCTAGCTCATTTATCCAATACTATGATGTATAGGTACCAAATACTTGCTGGAGTTATTGAACAACGAATTTTAGAGCCTTTGCTACACGAGCAGAAGCTCATACTCAGTGCACTCTGCTTCGCTGTCCGAACTGGCAACACCTTTTTGGGATCATTAATGTAAGATTGTTGTTTTTTTTTTTTACTATAAATAAACTTTTACTTTTCGTTTGTACTTGTCGAAAAATTTATACATTCTGTCCTGTAGGTGGGTGGATTATGCACGATGGATCGGAATCCAAAAAATACGCGAATAGACCAGATGGGATGAACGTTGTCTAAATGCTTTGGCAACTGCCTGTTCTTTTTAATACAGATCCCATCTGTGTGTTTTTGTTCATTTTATGATGTTTTGATGCAAATTTATCATTAAGACTACAGTCGAGGAATCAAAGCTTTGTAATGTTTCTGTTGTATAAACATGACAAACTGTAATCGGAACTGTGAATACTTGTCTATATTTAAGTTTTACCTTTGGTTTATGGTTTCTATTCTCAAATCATTGACCAACCTTTTTTTTCTCCCCAAATTCTGTTATCAAAATATATACATCTGTTTAAAGTTGAAGCACAGAATGGAGATGGCACAAGATGTTAATTCTCTTGGTATTGGATGAGCTTATGCATTTTAAATTTCATGAAATTTAGGTGTGATTATAAATTATAAACTTATAGATCATTGCTTTACTTGATTAGTTTAGTTGAGAATTTTCCGCTTGAAAGACTCAAATGTTTTTTGAGCTAGGTGGAAAAATTGGAAAAGAACACAAATGCAATAAAGAAAATGAATGATACTTTATTTAGCATTTTGCAGTACTTTATATGTAGTAAAATTTAAACACAACTCAAAGAACCCCTTTTCCTGTAGAAGAAAATTTTCAAGCATTCATTCATCACCAGGTAAACGCATAAATGTAAGTACCATCTGCAAATACAAAGAGACTTTAGAAAAACATTTGGTACAGAGTGTAAGAGTCCAGCAATATTAATTTCTTTTTTAGCTAATTATTTATTTTCCTATTCAATTTAAAGATTTTAACAAACTGAACTGAAAAAATCATATATAGTGCAGGACCCAGAATTACAATATCCAGATTGGAACTCAATCCAAAGGAAAAATAAACTTACAAACCAAATAACTGGGAAACAAACAAGCCCATACATAAAACAAATCACAAGAAGAAACATAGGATTAACTTACACCACTTGACAAACTCCATTTCAACACTTAATGTACCACCACTTCAAGGATTGGAAGTGACATATGAACCAGCTTCAATCCAAATTCAAGCACCAGCAATATCAGGAACAAAACTGCAAATCAATTAAGATTGTCTATAAATATAAGTGCCATCTATCTCCACACAAGGGATTCCAGCTATCTTAGGCCAATAATCGCCCCTGTCTCTCAAACACCGTTGTTTCAGAAGTGGACAATCACTTATTTCCAAATGCCATAGCTTTTCAAGCAGGTTTTCGCTCGGCAACACATTCAGGCTCGTACAGTTCATGATCGACAGATGTTGCAAAAGAATCAGATTTTCAAGCACCCTCGATAACGAACTCAGTTTAGGAAACCTCGCGATAGAAAATTTAATCAGAGAAGCAGGAAAAAGACCATGGTCATTACCAAGCAATTCCAACTCTTGAAAACCACCACAGATGGAGAATTCTCTGAGAGATTTGAGTCTGTGTAGGCCCCACTGTGACAAAGGCTTGAGTTTTCTAGAATCCCATATTCGGAGCGAAGTTAAGTTTGGAGGAAAATCGAATCTTGGAAAAGTCTTCAGCCTACGACAACTACGTATCTCAAGTGATGTGATGGAATTCATATTCCGAATCTGCATTGGCAGTGATCTGAGATTCGAACAATGTTCGACAGAAAGTGTTCTTAGGTATGGCGGAAGGCCTTGCTCTGGGAAATACTCCAAACCATCACAGTTGGATAAATAAATTTCGGTAAGACGAGAAAATTTATGCGCATGCTGAAGTAAAGAGCTAAAGTTAAGCCAATCCCATATGCTAAGTTCATCCAGAGATATTCTTCTGTTTGGTGGAAACATATCTTCAGAAACTGGCTTTAGTTTATTACAGTTCTTGATTGAAAGCTTTTTAAGCCTATTAGGAAAATTACCTGCTGACCAATTTTTCAAAGATGGACATTCCTTAACCTCCAGCCTTTCGAGTTTAGAAACGTCATTCGGCAGGGACTCCAGGGCTTTGCAACCGAGTATCTCGAGACGTTTGAGCACGTGTGGGATACCATTCTCCGGAAAGTCGACAATTTTGGGGCAGTTCTTGATTATCAGCTCCCGCAAGCGCGCGAGGTTTCTCAAGTTATTCGGAAGGGATGTTAAACTTGCACATCGAAATAACTCCAAGATTTCAAGATTGCAAGGCAGGTCTTCGCCGATGGATACAAACAATGAACAGTCTGCAATGACGAGACGTCTCATGCGGGTAAGATGTTGTAGTGTAACTCCGTTTGGCCACACGGACAGCAACTCGTCGCAGTTACAGCATTCTAGAACCTCAACCGTTGCGATGGACTGGACAAGTTCCGTCGGTAGATGAGATAGTCCGACAATCGATTCGACTTTCAAGTAATTTAACGAGCCGAGATCACGCAAGCTTTCTAGCACCGCCATGCTGCATTCTTGAAGATCTAACTGATGCAGAGCAGGAAGGCTCATTGGAGAAACTTTAGCTAATTTCGGGCATTTGAATATCGTAAGCTGACGAAGAGAAGGAAACTGCATTTGTAATTCATCAGGAAAACACGACCATTCGTCCCATTTCGGCAAGTGATCGAATCTTAGCGTCTCCAGTTTCGGAAACGGGACGTCCACGGCACGTTTCCTGAAAAACTCGGCACTAATGCGTTTGATTTTCGGCATGTCGCCTATCCGCAAGTGTTTGAGCTCAGTCAGGAGTCCAAGTGGCGGTAAAGACGTGCATTTAGTACAACCACTGAGGCTAACACTAAATATTTTCGAAAACGATGGATCGCCAATCCAACTAGGAAATCGAACGCCTCCATAGAATTCAATCTTGAGCTTTCGCAAGTTTTCGTGTGGTTGTAACACGTCTAAAACATCTTCTTCTAAACGGCCATCACGAGAACCATCCGTTTCATTCGTCCACGTCAACTGTAAATCCTCGATTTCCCGCTTACGCCTCAAACTCGCCTCCTTAGCGTCCTCAATGTCCATCACATTTTGCAACTCTGAAATCGCAACTGTCCCTCGCAAAAGTTCAAGATTTCTCAGTTCCCTTAGTCCCAAGCCACCACCAACTTTGCTCAGAACAATTTTAGGTAAAGACTGCAGGTTTCCCAATTTTCCGATTTCAATCGGCAACTCTTTAAGTTGATCGGTGTTGGCGTTGTCAAGGTGGCGCAGGTTAACTAAATCACCCACAGTGGGCGGCAACTTACAGATAAAGCGACAATTACTAATCGATAACGTTTCTAAGTTGTACAAATCACTTAGAGAGTCAGGCAATGAAACGATCGACGTTCCTGATAGATTAAGGTACCGTAAATGAATTAACGTGCAGATTAAAGCAGGCAGCTCAGTGATTGAATAGCCACTCAGTGATAGCACTCTCAAGCTGTGTAGCTTTGGCAACAATTCAATTAAAATCCTATTTGATAAATAGAAAGGTGGCCAAACATGAATATTTTGGACAGGCATTGGTAAGAACGTTCTCAAACCTTTAACTCGATAAAAGCCCAAGAATTTCCTGAAAACTTCGTATTCGTGACGAAGAAATGAAGCATGACGAGCGTTTTCTGGTACTTTGTACTCGTCGTTAGTTTCCACTTTCTCGTCGAGCTTATAGCATATTCCACCAGCCACAAACTGAGCCAAGTCATTGATCAGGTCGTGCATAACAAAATGCGAATCGTTGGTGCTTAACCGTTGGAAAAAGGATCTCGACAGCAGCTCATCGAAATACTCAAATCCCAACTGTTCCTTCGTTTTTCGTCCGTCTAGTTGTGGAAGAAAACCTTCTCCCATCCATAATAGAACAAGTTCATACTTATCAAACTCATAATCCTTGGGAAATACAGAGGTGTAGGCAAACAAATGCTTCAAATGTGGAGGAAGATGATGGTAGCTCAACCTCAAAACAGGGAGAATATTATTATCTCTTGGTAAATTCCATATCTTGCTATACAACACATCTTCCCACTCTGCAGGACTTTCTTTTGAGCGCAAAAGGCCACCGAGTGTCTTCGCTGCCAAAGGCAACCCTTTGCATTTCCTCGCTAACTTCTCACCGATTCTTTTCAAATCCGGATGTTCGTCGAAATTCCTCTTTCCGAGCGCGTGTTGAGCTAACAGGGAGATACAATCCTCATGTGTCAACAAATTCACCTGATAAGACGGAACAGAGCCCACCATCGACGCGATCCCATTACTCCGAGTCGTCACGAGAACTTTGCTCCCCGGGAGCCCCACAGCAAAAGGGCGAAGAAATGCATCCCACTTTTCATAGTTTTCATTCCATACATCATCTAAAATTAGAAGGAACTTTTTCTTGGAAAATGTCTCCTTTAGTCCCTCCTGAAGCATGTTTAAGTCCTTGGACTCGGCACTAGCCTTAGTTACCGAATGGAAAATCGTCTTGGTGATTGAAAACACATCAAATTCCTCAGAAACACAAACCCAAACTCTAAGCTCAAAATCGGACGCCATCACCTCATCGTTATAGATGAGCTGAGCTAGAGTCGTCTTGCCAATACCACCCATCCCGACAATCGGAATCACACAAACATTTTCTTGATTGGCCACCATTAATCTACACACAGCTTCTTTATCTTTGTCTCTACCACAGACATGGGATTCGATCACCGAAGTGGTTGGTGTTCTGTTCGTTTTCTTAAGCCCTCCAACATTTTGACTCAATTTCAAGTCATTACCATTTCTGGCATTGTTTTCCAATCTGTTTGAGATCTCTTCAATTCTTGACCGCATTCTTTTCTTGAACATAAATGCACCAGGTGTGAGATGGCTAAAAGAAGGGATGAATTTGCATATTATTGAAGATGTATTTTCCTCAACACCCTTTGATTTTTGAATGAGGGCTTGAGTGCAAATCTCATCCAACACATCATCCAAGTCATAAGCCAGGTCTCTGAGGTGCTCCAGCCACAATTTCACAGGTTTATCAGTCAGTTGTTTTTCCTCAGCATCATCGATGACCGCCTGGATAATCTCAAGTGTTTGGCTCCACTTTTTGAGAAGCTTATATATTCTTTCTCGGCGAGCAAAGGCCAATATCAGCCCTGAGGCCAATTTTTCAAACAGTACTTGAAGAAATGCCCCAAGAAAGAGCTCTCCCACTGGCATTTTTTTTTCTTTTTTCTTTTTTCTTTTTTAACAAAACAGATAAAAACCCAAGAATCCAGATGGGTTCACAAGATATAATCAAAAAAGCAAAAATATTTGCTGAAATTTGTTTTTGGCAAGAATGTTAGCACCACCTAGTTCCTGGTTTAGGGATATGGAACAATGGAATAAAGGGTTGGCAATAACTGTTAAAAAATTGCAGTTTTCGATGATTGGTGGCGTTTTGTACTAAGAAACAAAGTGATTAAAACGGTGATATTGATGTACGGTATGTGAAAACACCTTAAGACATTCTTGCTGTTTCATATAAGCTTCCTCTTTTTTGCTGAGAAGAATTGGATTCTTTTATGACAAGTGACATGTATCTTACTGTATCATACAAATATACAAAGACTAATTAGCGAAGTAGAATTAAGTCTTTCTATTTGTTTACATGTTCGAATTTACAAGTGGTTGGTGTAAGTCAACTCTTCTTGAATGAGTCTCTCATTCACTCATATACAGCTTGAGGTTTGGCCATTGGTTTTCATTTAGGTAAATTCCACTTTGCCTTTTGGATTATATGTGAAAATGAGATTGCCCATAAAAAATTTCAATTTTCAAAATTCACTTAATTTAAGATTTAACGGATAAGTGGCCAATTTTCTCACTTTCGTGCCTAAGTCTAAAGAGAAGAAAATAATAAAGGGGGTGTTTTTTTTTTTTTCGAACGATAGTATTTTATTAGAACAATTCAAAAAATTGAAATTACAACTACAAATGTAGCCAACTAGCTATAAGCCGACTTGACTAAATCAAAGTCAAGCGGGGAATTAGCAAGATCAATTCAGATCCACTTCACAAACTTAAAACTTCAAACCCAAAACTAGACCACTCTCACGCTGGGAGACTTCAGCACTCCTTAATGGAGACTGTAAAACACTAAAAAAATCGAAAACCGGGCACGAGCAACCACTACATACTACAGAACAGATAAAACTGATCCGCATACGAGTTTCGCAAATCAACCGGGAAAAGAAAAGACAAACAAAATAAGAAAGCTACAACTTAGCAACAAAAAAATAAAGAAATAAAATAACAACCTAGCAAACAAAGAAAATAAAGGTTTCTCCCTCCCCCAAATCCACCGCCTCATCGGAACCACCGCTCCCGCAAACCGCCATCGTCTCATTGTTGGCCCGCACCATGAAAAAACACTCAAAGCCTGGATCTTGAAATAGAGAAGAAAAATATCGTCGAGGGGTTCTAGCGAGAATGACCCGAAATTTCCGGCCATCGCGCCTTCGTGCGCGGTGCAAAAGGCCGAACATCCACATGAGGTCACCATAAAAGCTTCCATTCTCATGGGAGAAGACAACTTGCTTGGGAGGGGGGGGGGGAGGGGGAGAGGGGAGGGCTGGTGGTGGGGGAGGAAAAGGGGGAAGAATATTAGGATTTTTTTTTTTTTTTTTTAGAGAGGGGGGAGAAAAAAAAAAAGAAGAGAGAGAAATTATACAATAAAGGGTGTCGCTATTCACACCCCCAAAATTGGTAAATATACCCACCTCCATATAACTTCAAAAATATCATTTAAACTTAAAGACTATAATACACTTTTTCCATCTTCTTCCCCACAGTCCACACCCATCATATTTTTCTTATTCTGAAACTTTTTATTCTCTAAATACTAGATTTTTCAACACCCACACTATTGCAAATAAAATATGGACAACAAAAAATTCATTTTGATGAATAAACAAGATTTTGTCACTTGCAATTTTAGTCCCACCCCTACGTAATGGTCCCACATAAACGAATTTGTTTGATCACATGTATATGCATCAACAATATGTATGACTTAATTGCAAACCAAATAAAGATCATATTATTACAAATTAATTACTTAACTAGATAATGAAATGGGCATCTATAAAATTGAATGCAAGAAAGCTAATTAGTAAGATTAAAATCTCCTCTTCATGTGTATTTTATACTTTTTATTTCTTTAAACTAAACATTTAGTACAAGTATTATAGTTATTTATATAATTATTGGCAAATAATACTTCATTTAAATAATATTTATATGAATGTAATACGTGACAATTACATGGAAAAGATCATTTAAAGTGTCGGGCAATGTAACAATTGAAGTCCCGGACCCATTAACCCCAACTAAACACACCCTAAATGTAGGGCTGATAATCCGTGACACGACACGATAATCCGATACAAAGTTATTGAAAGAAATCCGAACACGAGAAACCGGAATCCGAACCCGACTAACACGAATCCCACACGATGTTACCAATTTTTTCTAAAACGTAGTTATTTTATATTTTTATTAACTTTCGATAAATTTTAAGCATAACCCGAAACCAACCCAAAATCTAACATGAACCCGACATGATGACCTGAATTGTCACTCCTACCTAAATGTATCAAGTTGCAGATTGAACTTGTTCCTTTCCGTGTGTTGTATAAACACGACAGACTGTAATAAAAAATGTGAATATTTTGTCTATATTTAAGTTTTACCTTTTATGGAATACAGTTTATGTTCTCAATTCCTTGACCAACTTTTTTCCAAATTATCTATATCTATATCTATATCTATATCTATACTATCTATATCAATCTATACTAATCTATATCTATATCTATCTATATCCTTTTAAATGTATGAAAGTTTTTGCTAAAAATCACATAGACTAAAATATCCTTGTCTCTTTCCTCCAAAGACACCTTAGTTAAGACACCTTAATCACCTAATCAATAGTTATTATAGGAGTAATGACCTTTGTAGAATTCAACAGACACAACTCTAATCAATAGTTATTGTGAGATTAATGACTAAAAATTCTTACAGTTAAAAAACTGAAACAACTATTTCACAAAATTCTTACGGTTTTAACAAAACATACAACTCTTTAACGGGTTAGTCAATCTCCCACAGGTAAATTAACCTGGGTTATACTATTGGATTAACACACACCCATGGATGTGTGTGTCTATGTGTTGATCTAACGGTATAGAACCCAGTTGGGTAGCTACCCAAGTGGGTAGCATCTACAACTCGAATAATTCTGCGGGACGGAGTACTCAACTGCAAGGGTCAAGAAATAAGCACAATTGTAGCAGTCACATTTCAAAAAAACCAGGCATATCGGCACCAACAGTTAGGAAAGATAAGGAAATCGCAGGGCACCTTCAAACGGTTAGGAAATAGAAAGAAGTAAAAATACGTGAGTTCATCTCATCTCTCTTTCAATATCCCAACATATCTACAATTTTTTCTCTAATTGCCACATGCTAAATACAAAAATTAGTGTATTGTTTTCTATTTCGTTGATCGTTTATTCCGTAGTATAACTCATATCTACTTGGTGTCTAACATGTAAAAGAATTTTCAATTTCGAATTGAAATTGAAAATATGTCATTTTTGTTAATACTTAACTGAAGAACAGTTACACCGCGAAATTTAAGCTTTTTTGATCGAATCTTTTGGGTTAGTCAACAATCTGTATTACGCATATGTTAGTACCACCTATAGATTCACTATTCCACTAGATTGATAGTTTTAAGCCATTATGCAATGACAGTAAGCAATTGCAACTTTCCATTTATACAAAATAGAGCTTTACATTTATATATGCACCACGTGAAGATATTCAGTACTTTGTTCTTTCTTGAGCCAAGATATTGTTAGATATAGACAGATACAACAGGAAGAACTCATTTTGGTAAGTCACGGCACTTCGATCATGGTGATTCGGGGAAGGAATAGAGGTATTTCATCATTTCTTATCTGCAATATACTGAAACTGGGGCAAATCCACAAAGATCACATGTAACGGCAAGTATTAAAACACAGGGGTATAATGCACTCACACAATAATAAGGATAAATAGCAGGTAAAGTGACTTTTGAGGTACCAGTTATCATAGCACTATACGAAAAAAACCATAACCAGAGTTAAACACAAATTAAGTTCCAAAAATCCAAAAGTACTGTGTGATGCAAAGGTTCTCAATATGTCAAAAAGATCTTAACAGTGCTTCAAGTAGCTAATTTAGACCAAACAAATTGGTGGGCGAGTTGATCGGATTATAGCTTTAGGACAAACATGGAAGTGGAGGGACTCAACATTACTAGCTAGACCTTAATATGATCACAGATGCTTGGACAACCTTGAATATTGGATTGATTGATAGGCAAACAAATTTATCTTGCACTGAAGTGGGATTTGACTAATAGTATTAGCAAAAGTCAATAAAGATTAAGTGGTTAAAGTACAATTAACTTGGCCAAAGTCTTTGCTATCAGCAGAGTGGTAAAACTGTACAATATCCATGCACAAGCAATCTTCCTAAGTACTTCTCAATGCCCTTTAATGGTAGTGACTAATGACTGTTATTTTAACACCCTGTTTTTTCACAAAACCAACAATCAAGATTTACTAGTTAGAACATTCAATAGAAATTAACATTATGTGAGTGTTTACAAACTCGAAAAAAAAAAGTGATTATCAGCTTCTAGATGCAAAAAAGAAAAACAACTTCAGCTGAGAATTAGAATTTGCAAAACATTCCCTATATTAAAATTTGTTTTTATTTATGCTTAATTTTTTCGCATTTAATTTTGAAATTAAATCGTCCTTCACTTCCTTGGTTGCAAACAATTATTTTGCATTTTGTTGTGTTTAGCATGAAATAAGGCTGCAATTTTACATTTTAGGTTAGCATTAATGATGTAGTACTTATAAAGATGCTCCCATTAAAGTAGTGGATTGTACAAATGCATAAATCGTGTGCATAATTACTCATTTGATACTCCACATTAGAGGTTAAGAATCCATTTTTTGCTTATTGAACAAGCCTAAGATGGGATGATTGAACAATCAAAATTAGATACTAATTCCGTTTTCTTTGAATGAACATGAGACTATGGGATTGATGGGTTCATCAAGGATATTGTCAGCAAATTGTATTTTTCTCCTATTTTTCCGTTAAAGATGACCTTATGCACATTCATAATTTAATGAAATCTTATAATTTGATCAACTTTAGCAATAATGTGTTCCCTTAGATTGATCTCATAAAATTTCCACCTTCTTTGGATGGAATTCAACCACAGAAATAATTTTTATTGGTTGCGTCAACCTTTCTAATAGTAGCACTACAACATGTTTGCACGCGACAAAGCAGTATTAATTCGGCACTAGCAACATAAATTCTAACATAAGATATCAGAACTGACAACACAACACAGGAAAGTCAAGAACATGCAGGATATATTATTTCAAATTTTCCATCATTCATAGTAAGTTGATCCTCCATTCCCATGATACTACATTGTTAACCACGTGATTGATTTTTTACGTTGAAAGCAGGAATCTCCAATAATTCAGGTCCAAAGTTGTTTAGAATATAAAAATGCAACCAAGCCAATTAACAAATTTATCATCAGGTAAAATTGGTTTAATTTTATTTTTTTTGTGTTAATTTTTTTGAAAAATCTCTTTTAAGTATTTTAGGTATTCAAGATACCTTAATAATACTTTCATTAGAAAAACCTATAAATTATATGTTTTAGTGGCAGATGTCTATCGACAGAGACAACGTGAAAGGGTGAAAAAGATGTATTTGATTTCAATGCCACACGAGAGAAAAGAATACATTGTGAGTTAAGAAATATAAGAAGCAACGTAATTCATGTATTCTTGTAGATCAAATTCCTTGTGAGTCCGAAGGTTAGTGATTCAAAATTTTCAATGCATATATATATATATATTATATTGAAGAATGTTTTACTTTGCAAAAACCTAGGCTAAGTTACATTTTTCCTTATATTTTAGGTCCGATAGTTTATGAACCTGTTTGTTCGGAGAAACATGAGCTAAAAAAATGTCTAATTGCATACACTGTGGTGCTGTAAGATTTGAGTATGAGCCTCCGACTTTTTGTTGTGATAATGGAAAATTAAGCTTGCAACTATTGAAGTTCCCGATGAATTGTATGAGTTGTTCACTTCTCAGTCAGATAAGGCCATTCAGTTTCGAAAAAATATCCGTCCATTCAATTGTATATTCTCATTTACCTCATTTGGAGTGAAATTAGATAAAGATCTGACATCTGCAAGGCGAGGAGTTTATACTTTTCGAGCACAAGGAATGGTGTATCATAACCTTCCAGGCTTAAAACCCAAGGAAGATGGTCCCGATCATTTTCAATTGTATTTCGTGGAAACAGAAAATGAAGTTGGGAATAGAATGAAAAATACTTGAAAACTCGAGTATATCTGAAATAACTGTGAAAAAACTCTAAAGTCCTAGAAGAAAACCCATACGCAAAAGTCTTCAGAAGATTAAAAGATTTTCCTTCAACTGATGATGTTCAGCTCCATATTTCAAAAGATGTGAAATTAGATCAACGAGTGTATAATTCTCCAACAGCTGATCAAGTTGCTGCCATATGGGTTGAAGGAAATAATGTTAATATACCATTTGAAAGAGACATTGTAGTCCATGCATATTCTGGAGACTGGCATAGAATAAAGCATTATTATGGATATTACGACCCTTTGCAATATCCACTTCTTTTTCTAAGAGGTGAGACAGGATGGCATCAAAATATAAAAAAACTTGCCACCAACAAGTCCACTACATCAACTCATATTACGATTGGCGAAAGTAGTATTAGGGGAGAACAAGGTACATAACATTTGAATTTATGTTCATGATGATTATGTATTGAAATTAAAATATATTTTAATGTCAATATCGATGGTATTTTTTGTAAATGAATTAATCTTCTTCTATATTCATCTATGGAATGTTATGCCAATTATTATATGTTTATAGTAGGTTAAAAAGATACAAAACGACTACTAGAAATACATAAGTTCAAATTTGTATTTTTGTTCAAACTGTAAGACATCCTATATTAGTATTCTAGAATTATTAATATTCGATGTATCATCTCTGCATATAAATATGTGAATTAATAATTCATAGTTATTAATTAGTAATATTGTTGTGACCTTGCTTTATTTTTTATTTTTTAAATAAATTATGTTTTTAGTTTGTAGTCGAACTACTATTGATGCCTCTACAACGACATCAAGCTTTTCTTGTGCAGATGATATACTTTCCCAAGAACAAGAAGATATGAATTTATTGAAAGTTTAATGATAACTTCAACAATATCATACATGTATTTATTGAGATTTGTTGAAATATATTTCAAATAATATATTAATATTCAAACATCGTTTCCAATGATATTGACAAAATGTTCTTTACAAGGTATCCACTTTTACCAGTTAAGTATGGTCTTGCAAATATAATCAGTTCTTATTACTATATTAATATTTATTAAATATATTTATCTTTTATTTGTTTTCAATTTTTTTTGGTAGTTGTCAGCAGAGAAAGTAATAAGAATGTCTCATGCAGAGAATATAGTTGTTATAAACTACAAATTCGAAATCCGAGGCAATCTACACTTCTTTTGGCAGGAAGGTTATTGCAACAATATGCAGTCGATATGTATATAAAATTAGAGACAACAAGATTGGATTATTATCGGCATAACCAATGTAATATGAGAACTATATCAAGGAAATAGTTGATAGTTTCTTGAAAGAAGAGACTAAAGGGAGTGAAGTTGGCAAAAAAATTGTTCTTCCAGCATCATTTATCGGGGGACCAAGAGATATGTGCCGCAGATATCTTGATGCATTAGCATTAGTACACAATTTGGAAAACCTGATCTTTTTATTACAATGACTTGCAACCCTGACTGGAAAGAGATACAAGAGATTGTATGATGGGCAACAAGCTCAAGATCGTCCAGATTTGACATCAAGAGTATTTCGAGCAAAATTGCAGGATTTGAAGAAGGAGATATTTGGAGATGTAGCTGCAAATGTTCATGTCATTGAATTTCAAAAACGGGGATTACCTCATTCTCATATGTTGATAATTTCGAAGTCAGAATACAAATTTACAACTCCAGATCGCTTTGATAAGTTTGTCAGCATTGAACTTCCTGATGAAGAAAAGTACCCTGAACTTTTTGACTTAGTAGCAAAACATATGATGCATGGACCTTGTGGAGATAAGAACTTGAACAACTCTTGCATGGTGGAAAAAAAATTGTAAATATCGTTACCCACGATCATATTGTGAGAGCACGATACAAGATAAAGATGGATATCCAGTCTATCGAAGAAGAAAAAATGGAATAACAGTTCGAGTTCGCAATGCACAGCTAGACAACCAGTGGGTGGTGCCTTACAATCCATATCTCTTATCTAGATATAATTGTCACATCAACGTAGAGATATGTTCAGGAGTGACATCGGTTAAATATTTGTACAAATATATCTATAAAGGACATGACAAAGTGGCAATTCGTGTCTCCCACAATGATGATGAAAATTTAGTTGATGAAATCAAACAATTTCAAGATGCACGATGGGTCTCTGCTCAAGAAGCAATGTGGAGAATTTTCGAATTTAGTTTGAATGAAATACACCCAGCGGTTATCAACTTGCCATTACATCTCCCAAATCAACAATGTGTGACTTATTGGGCAAATCAGAAGTTAGAAAATATTTTGAGCTGGGATCATGTCTCCAAAACAATGCTCACGGAATATTTTTCTATGTGCTCTAAAAGTGAATAGGCAAGAAAATATCTCTACAAGGAATTTCCAGAGCATTAAGTATGGGACAAACAAGGTAAATGTTGGAAAGAAAGAAAAAAAGGAGAGGTGATTGGTCGTATAAATACATCAAATCCTAATGAAGGTGAAAGATATTATCTCAGGTTACTCTTAAATCATGTTAGAGGACCAACATCTTTCCAATATTTGCTAACAGTAAATGATATACATTACTCCAGTTTCAAAGAGGCGGCACAAAAATGAGGATTACTAGAATCTGATCAAAGTATTATTGAATGTCTAAATGAAGCTATCACTTTTCAAATGTCAGCTGAATTGAGAAGACTATTTGCAATCATCTTGGTATATTGTGCACCAACAGATGTGAGAGTACTTTGGGATACATACTTTGAAGCAATGTCTGATGATTTCATAAGAGGATCAAAAAACTCAGTTGAATTACAAGCTGTTAAAACTTTGAACAGTTTGAAGTTTTACTTGGAAAGTATGGGAAAAGGCATAGGTTCTTATGATCTTCCAAACATTCCTAATGTTATGGATAATGGAGACAATGATTTTGTAAGAGAGATATAAGATGAAATGTCAATAGAAATACCTCAATAAGATTTTGAAGCAGGGAAAAATTTGAATTCTGAACAACTCAAAGCTTTTTCAATAATCTTGGATTGCATACGAAAAGGAAATGGTGGTATTTTTTTTATTGACGGACCAGGTGGAACAGGAAAAACATTCTTGTATCGTGCATTATTAGCTCATTTGAGATCCAAAAATGTAATAACACTTGCAACTGCGACATCTGGAGTTGTTGCGACAGTAATGCCCGGGGGGAGGGCATCACATTCGCGCTTCAAAATACCAATAGATGCAAATGAATCAAGCAGATGCACTATATCTAAGCAAAGTGGGGCTGCAGAGCTATTACATAAAGCACAACTTATACTATGGGATGAAGCACCAATGGCAAAACGATGGGCAATCGAAAATGTTGATAATTTAATGAAGGACATATTGGGAAATGATAAGGATTTTGGTGGAAAAGTGTCTGTGTTTGGTGGAGATTTTAGACAAGTGTTACCAGTTGTTCCTAAGGCAACAATCTATCAAACTATTTCTGCAAGTTTGGTGGCATCGTATTTGTGGCCAAAAATGAAAAAAAAAATTACTTTGTCCAGGAACATGAGGTCGAGGAATGATCCAAACTTCAGTGAGTTCTTACTTAGAGTTGGAAATGGTGATGAACCAAGCGTCATCAAGGTAACATCGAATTCCGGATGAGATGCTAATTAAGTATAACAACGAAGAAGACTCAATTCAACGACTTATAAGGGCCATTTTCCCAAACACAAATAAAAATGCCCACTCAGCTCATTACATGATAGACTGAGCAATATTAGCTTCTAAAAATGAGCACGTTGACAGATTGAACGATAAGTTGATCACTATATTTCCTGGAGAAGAAAGAACTTTTAATAGTTTTGATGAAGCTATTGATGATACAAACAACTACTATGAAGAAGACTTTTTAAACACTTTAACCCCAAATGGCTTGCCTCCTCATAAGTTGGTGTTGAAAAAAATTGCCCAATAATTCTTCTCAAGAACTTAGACCCATCAAACGGATTGTGTAATGGTACAAAAATGGTGTGTAGAGATTTCAAGAATAATATAATTGATGCAGAGATTGTATATGGACAATATATGGGAAATCATGTCTTCATACCAAGAATACCACTTTCGCCAGCTGAAAATGAAGGCTACCCATTTCAGTTTAGATGTAAACAATTTCCAATCCGACTTTGCTTTGCTATGACAATCAACAAAGCACAGGGACAAACAATTCCAAATGTCGGTGTCTATTTGCCGCAATCAGTATTTTCTCATGGGCAATTATACGTCGCACTCTCCAGAGGAACTTCCATGAGTACAACCAAAGTATTGATAAAACCAGACACCACAAATATAAGAGGAATGATGGGGACTAAAACTGTGGTGTACAAACAAGTCTTAAGTGCAGGTACAATCATTTTTTTTACCTACGTAATACAATAAATATTATATATTAATTAATATTTTACTTTTATTAGGAAACACAACATTGATGCAACAATCACTATAGCGCAAAGTTCTGATGCCTAACAATGAGGTAATTAATGTGAAAAATTCCAATGTACAAATAATTATTAGAAAATAAAATTATGGGATTATGTATGATATATACCTTTTGATATATTTTATGTTTTTTACTCACTTATATCTATAATATCATATTTTCAATCGTTAAATTTACTTCATGACATGTAAATTTTTTCAATTAAAAAGTATATGGCCACAATCTAATTTATTTTTCTAATGCCCATTCACAATTGATATTTCATCTATGATCTTGGAAGTATCTTTTACTTTTTACATTTTTTCTCTTACCCATTTCATTATTTTCATTTTCACTAATGTTGGCAGGATGACGAATTTCTTCAACTAACCAGTACAAGTGGTCTGTAAAGTAAGATCTCCAACAGGGTCCTCTTACAATAAGAAATGCATAGTGTTTTTTTAATTTTTTTTTTTTTTTGGGTTTAGTTGCTTGACATCTACTCTAAAGAGATACCTTTTTATCATGTCAATTTCAATTGTTATTGACTTTATTGGGTTTATTATGATCAACAAAAAATTACAAGTCATCACCTGAAACATTAATGATTATCCGAAGATTGAATTTGCAGGTGATGTGAAATTTCATCTGTAATTAAATTAGTAAAACTATATGGATCACGTGCAACGCACGTGCATCTTACTAGTACTAATATTAAAAGTATGAATGAGTGAAATGGTTTCTTGAAACTTTTGATTAGACAAAAATATCCATTCAACATAGTTAAATTTAAGGACAATTAAGTAATTTGGTAATTATTTTAGCTTTTGTTTAATTACAAGACAAGTGTGTGACATTTTATATCCAAAATTCTTCTTATTTTTTTTTTCAATTGTAACTTTTACAATATTTTATTTTTTTAGATATTATCAGTTTTTTATTAAACTACATTCCGAAAGCTTTCCAACCATATATTATAAGCTTATATTGAAGACTTCGTATGAGATAATTTTAGTTGTTTAAATTTCATTATTATGCAAAGTTGTATATTTATATATAATATGTATATTTGTATTTATGAACAATTGAAACTAAATATATTTATAATAATTCTGGAGAAAAAAGAAATATGAAATTTACGACCGAAACAAAAAGAAACAAAATTCTAATCCTAGGAGTTTTGATTAAATAAAAAATAGGACAAAATACATGATCCACGAACCTCACTTACGATTGAACTAACAAATCTTTATCTAAGTTTTTAATGGATGTATTCTTTAACATTTTAAATCTAAATTTAGACTAAATTATATATTTAATAATTTTGATGATATTTTTTATTAGAAATCCAATTATTATCATAATATATTTTAAAAGAAACATATTTCAAAAATATAAATATCTCACGCTCAAATAAAAAAAAATTAAAAAATTAACTAAACCTTGATGATATCAATATTTCTAAACTAATAATTTTTAATGTAGATGTATAATACTAGCACTCTTTGTTTTATTTTAATTGTATTTTTGTGCGTTACGTGTTTTTATGGCCTAAAAAATAAGAGGAAAAATATTAAAACAATAACAAAAAAAAAAAAGATGAAGAAAGATATAACAATTTTTTGTTTCAGCAAAATAGATGTCATTTAATTATAAGTAAATATATTAAAAATAATATAAAAATCTCCCACTCAAAAAAAAAAGTAAACTAAACCTAGATGATGTAATGCCCCGAACCCATTTCGGTTAGGAACATTATTGTGGTACACTTGAGTATTTATAAATAGTTGTGGAAGCATAATTAGAATACTTTAATTACTAAAATGTGAGCTTAAAAAATTTCTTAAATAAACTTGAAAGTTATCAAAAGCGATAAAGGTTTGATAAGAGTTACGCATTATTAAAATTCATATTACATCAACCTTAAAATTTGTTTAATCAAAACACATGTACTTTAATTAATTGGAAATAACCGAACGACGCCCACGCAAATAATCCCCTACGCCTCCCCAGCTCGTCATCATTATCTGAAATGTAAAAATATTTGAGGGCGTGAGTTGTGAAACTCAGTGGAAAATGTAAGTAGTTACACTAATGGATTTAGCAATATTTAATAAAATATTTTTCTCTGGCGAGTTACTTTCATGTCTCGCGCGCCCCCAGTCAAACGTTTCAGATCGTGCTACCGTCTCACATGCTATTGACCACTTTTCACTTGGTGAATCACTTTCATGTCTCGCGGGCCACGACCGATACCTCGGTCCGTATTTGCACCTCACATGCTATTGACTCTATTTCATTATAAGGAATAATTCATGTCTCGTGGACCACATCCGATGCATCGGTCCATTCTTGCACCTCACATGATATTAGCATTAGGCCTCATGACCCGAAGGTCCTCAATCATAATATACCAGAGCATAAAAAGAGTTTGCATATAAATATTAGTATAACAGTACGACATGCTTACAAAAAAAAAAGATGTTTACCCACCTTTGAAGTTTACAGAATGCGTGATGAAAATTGATTAAGTGTGACCGTATCTGATTGCGCCGCACATAACACGGTTAAATTCTTCAACTTAATGACATAGGACAATGTAGATAATCATTAAATAACTTAGTCCATTGGGCTAAAAAAAGTCTAATACGTTCCTAAAGTCAATTATCCTACAATCGGGAGTTTGATACCCTTTTAAAGAGCTTTAAAAACGATAGTCGACCAAAGTCAAAGTCAACGGTTAACATAAAGTAAAAGACAACTTAAAGTCAAAGTCAACATAAAGTCAAAGTCAACATAAGTCAAAGTCAACATAAATATAATTAATCCTTAATTAATCACCTAAAAATAATTAATCGACTAACGACTCCTTTTAGATAAAATTTCTAGTTAATCGAACCCTTAATTTATAAAATCTTATCTCGACTTAAATTCTTGATTTATTTAAAAATGACACGTCATCTCGAAAAATCTCGAAAATATCTTAGTCACGAAACCCGAACCTACTGACCTAACACTTAATGTCAATTTTTGGAAAAGTAGCATTGGTTTGCGTGCCATAGTACACGTCACGCGTCACATCATATCACATCTCAATCACATCAAGTCACATCACATCACGCTTTATGTCAAATCGGTCATTTTCTCTTATGCACATACTCCTACACCCTACCCTACCAACCTACCACCCTAGCATTAAATTCTGCCACTATTTATCACCACCAAAGCCACCTCCGGCCACCCTCAATTGGCGGCGCCGCCGCCACCTTCGGTGGGTTGTGGTCGACCCCGGCGGGACATATTTCGCCATTTTTCGAGCTCTATTCGATTTTTCCGATTCTCTAACCTTAAGCACTAAATTTTATCAACTTTTTATCCTCAAAATCACTTTTAGAAACTAAAAGTTATCATCAAAAATTATCCTTAAGGTTGTAAGCTTCTACTTTTAAAAATGGTGAATTAATGGGACAAAAAATCCTAAATTTGTTCAAGTTCATCTACTAACTTAAGTTCTTCACCAACAATCACTTATACAACTTCGAAAAATTATATTAAGTCATTAATATCAAGATTAAATCATAAAAATCAAATAAAACTCAAAATTAAAAACAAAGTCTAGAATCATCACATTAAACTACTAAACTATCATTAAACATGCTTATATTTTAAAAAACATCATCCTAAAAATTCTAGCTTTTGGCCGTCCACTTAAGAGGAAATAAAGGGATATTTTTTATTTTCCAAAACAAGATTAAAACACATAATCATGCTCCTACTAGTTAGATATAACACGATCTACAAACAAAAAGTGAAACAAAAATTATTTGTTCAAGAACATCAATATGGCCGAAATAAAGGGGTAAAAATGGGGGTTCAAATCTTCATATTTTCATAATCGAAGTTGATTTCTATGGTTAATAATTGCATAGGATCATTTTCCTAAACGAAATTAAAAAAAAAGACAAAAATTAAAGAAAAGATGAAGAAAGTTACCTTTGAAGCTTTTCTTCAACAATGGTGTTTTTTTAAGTATGAGAGTGCGACGCACGTGTTTCTTACTAGTTTTATAAAAAAATCCAGTAATTATTCAAAATTATAATACCGCCTTAGGGTATTACAATGGTTGCATTTGCTTAACAAATAACCTTCTCTTGAGGGTGCAATTTGCAAAATACAAACAAATATCAAGGGATATCTAGTTGTTTTTGTTATTAAACTGAATCTTAAGGGTATTTTTGTGTAACTAGCCCTATAATTTATAAATTTATAGTTCACTGCTTTATTTTGATTAATTCAGTTGAGGATCTTCCATATTGGAAAGATTGGAAAAGAACACAATTGAAGGAAAGAAATTGTTAAGATACTTCTAACTTGACAGAGTGTGACCATTCTATGCTCTCTTAGAGCAGAATTCTAGAACAGCCTGTGGCCATTCTTTTCTACAACTCAAAGAAGTAGCATTGCAATACTTTATAAGCAGTAAAATCAAAACACACAGCTCAAAGAACCCCTTTTCCTGTAGAAGAAATTTTTGAATCATTCATTCATCACCTAAATGCATAAATGTAAGTACCACTTGTGAATACACATAGACTTTTGAAGAACATTTGGTACAAAGAATGTGAGTCTCCGACAATATTAATTTACTCTATCTCTATCTCTATCTCTATCTCTACTACTTAAAAAGTGTGAATGTTTCTGCAAATTTGTGATTAGGCTAAAATGCCCCTTAAGTGTATTAATTAATTAATTAATTCTAGTGGAAACAATTTAATGTATGTACACTATGTAGGAAAGGTTTAAAAGCATAACAATAGAGGCGGTAGAATACGAATAGGCATGTGAGAGAAGCTGTCGTTTCACTCTTACCATCAGTCCCAAAAATGCAAATTTGTGATTAGGCTAAAATGCCCCTTAAGTGTATTAATTAATTAATTCTAGTGGAAACAATTTAATGTATGTACACTATGTAGGAAAGGTTTAAAAGCATAACAATAGAGGCGGTAGAATACGAATAGGCATGTGAGAGAAGCTGTCGTTTCACTCTTACCATCAGTCCCAAAAAAGCTCAGTCTCATTTCCTCTGTTGTCGTTAAGATTGGAGCTTTTTTGAGACTGAGCTTTTTTTTTTAAAAAAAAAGGTAAAAAATCTCCAATCTTAACAACAACAGAGGAAAACACAAAAATGAAATTCAGTGGGAACTCAAAAGCAAACATCGAATAATTTAGATGCGGACCAATAGCCGGGAAAATTCGAGGGCGAAGGGAAAAATTAATTACCAAGAGACGAGAAAATTCAAGAATCAATAGAAAAATTGAATGGCTACACTTCGACGTCAATCGGAGCCCCGCCTGCTTCAGACGACAATAAGCGATTGTAGTCCAGTGAGTCAGGGCCTGAAGTAATTTCCTATGCAAACAAAGTGTTTCAGGGCAATAAAGTTAGTTTTGGGTTAACAGCTCATGTGCAGACCAAACATATTGTTAACACGGGTGGTTTTTTTTGGATATTAAGGCATCATAAAAGAAGTCTGCTCATACTAAAATGGGAAATCAAGTGTCCGTTGCACTAGGATTGCAACAAAGTGAAAAAGATTTAAAGCCAATGGCCAATGTAATTCAACCGAATGGTAGTGATTGTAAGTCCAAGCGGCTACGATAATCTAGAGGGGGGGTGAATAGATTATCTCCATCTTTTCGATTTCGCCCTCTTTTTCCAACCGAATGCTCAAAGATAATAACAAATGTGCGGAATGTAAACAACACACGTCGATTTAAAGAGGTTCAACCCACCTAGGGCCTAATCCTCTACCACCCCAAAGATATCCAGGGATGGATTTGAAAAGAAAAAAAGATTTTATTAATAATTACCAAAATTATTACAACAAAATCTTACACCAACACCTTGAAGAGCACCACACTCTTCTTCAACACCACCTTTGAGATTACCACAATCTCACTTGAAGATTACCACAATCTCCAAACGGCACCTTGTGAAGATTACCACAATCTTCACCCTTGAAGAGCACCACACTCTTCAACACCTCAACAAGAATATTACCACAATCTTCTTACACCTATCACCTAGATCACCCAAGTGTGTTCTTACCACAAGAACACTCACAAGGATATCTTGTGTTTGAATGACGACCACAAATTCAAGATTACAACTCGATAATTGATAATACAATAGAGTGCAAGTGTAATCAAGAATAGCCTAGACCTCAAAAATGTGAAAGTGAATAGCTAGGCAAATTACAACAAGAAATAAGACAATGTAAGAACAAATGTATTCTTGAGTGTATCTTGTTGTGTTGTAGTTTTCTCTCTTGTTGTGTTGCTTCAATTTTTCCTCTATTTATAGAAGATGTCTTGTACATGATAGGCTCCTCTTGGGGACATGAATTCTGTAAAAATTGCAAGACAATTGAAGAAAAGAGTGTTAGAAACCAATCCCACAATTTAGGGAAAAGATCATCTGCACAGACAACGGTTAGAATTTTTCTGTCAAACTTGAGCGGACCGTCGCACACAAATAGACGTTAGAAAATGAGAAAACACATTTACACGGCCGGTCGACGGGGTCCGGCCGGTCGACCCTATGTCCAAATGTCGGCCGAAAGCGAGAACCAAAAACGAGTCCGAAAGTTACATTTGAGAAAATGCTCCCAGTCACGGTCACCCGCCCGGCCGACCGGTCGACCTACGGTCGACGCCTGGCCGGTCCGGTCGACCACACCGGTCTACCACCCTGTTGACCGGTCAACCACCCCTTTTTTCAGCAAATAGCTTATTCACTATTTTTCACAATTTTCAGGTACGGGATGCCCTATAGGGCGACCGATTGGCCTCAAAACAAAAGTATTGTCCAATTTTATATTGAAAATAAACTTCAAGAAATACTCCAAAAAATAGTAAAAATATTTTAGACCGATCGGGAGTATTAGGACAATATTTTAGAACCATTGTTTTGGTGTAAAAACACATTAACACAAAATCATCAAAAGTGTTGTCCAATTTATATCGAAAATAAACTTGTAGAAATACTCCGGAAAATATTAAAACCATTTTAAATCATTTAGGAGTATTTGGACAACCTTTAAAAACATTGTTTTGGTATAAAAACAAAATCATCAAAATCATGATAAAATCATTTATCAAACAATCTCCCCCTTTTTGATGATTACAAACCAAAACTATTTTAACGAGGTCGATTTTGAAAACAAAACATTTTTACCGGTAAAAAGGAACTTTCCGTTGTGAGCGACAACATTCCACGCAATATAATCACAATGATGGGAGTAGAGATATTCAAACACATATAGCAAATGCTCCCCCTATCAACATGCACAACAAGAGTTATATAGAAGCAACTTAATCAAAAGCTAAAGGCTTAGCTTTTCAATATTGAGCTTAAGTATCAAAACTTAAAAGCTCCCCCTGTCAAAGAGACATCGTTAGAAACATATATAGGTCCATACTACAACTAATGGACTAAGAAACATATACAACCACAATATACCAAGAGTGGACAAAATATGATCCACAACTTATGACTTTCAATAGCCACAACATGACTTTCAATAGCCGCAACTTATAGCTTCTTTTCGTTGAGCTTTTCTTAGCTTCTTTGAGCTAAAGAGCTTATAACCTATTTCTCCCCTTTGGAATCATCAAAAAGAATGTTAGCACGATAAATACATCATATATTCATATCAAAGAGCACAACTAAACCGATGTATCGAGCTATTTGAGCATTGAAACTTATAAACCAAATAGGAGGGAAAAGTCGAATCATACGACTTGTAGAGGTTTATGAAAACTCATTTGATAAGCAAAACATGATCTCTATAAATGTATAAGACTTTTGAAATCGAGAGAATCATGTAGGTGATGAATTTTTCATTGAAACGTTTTATCGAACACTTGGCGGGCGTCAAAAATAGAAAAAGTTATATATAGCCCTTGTAAATGAAATCAAGCCAAGTTTTTCATCACCAAATACAATATAACAAATATCATTCATCAACAATCAATAAGCTCATCACAAACATATATGAATTACATCAAGAAAAATACATATAAGCCACAAACTCAAGGGTTCAACCCAATTGAGCTAAAGATAGTGAAATTCTTACCATTCAATCGGTAAAGTTGAGCAATGATGATGATAACCGAGCTAGATAATCCCCAAAATATAAAATATATGCAATAAAACAAGTTTGGAGTGAAATTTGTGTGCAATTTGCGAAAGGGACGAAAAATGGACATAATAAGCCAAAATGGCGAAATCCGGAAACGTAACTATTTTTAGCCAAAAAAGGGCGGAGGTCCAGGGCATGGGCGCCGGTCGAGCTAGTGGGCGACGGTCGGTATTAAAGCCTGGCATTGTTATGGTTTTTTGAAAAATCCGACGTTTTATCCAAAAATCCGATTTTTCGCCCCTAAGTTTTAAAAACGTGCAAAATGCAAACGTAGACCTCATTCAATATACATTATGTTATAATCAAGCTCGAAATGAGGTAAAATACTCGGCGGTTAACGATCAAAGAGTCCGCGAGTTATCCTTGAGACGGAATTAAACACATCTCAAGTTTTTTTGTTAAAAATCACAATCCCTAAAAAATATATCGAATCTCAATATGTTTAGTTCGATTATGACGAACCAAATGAATAACCTTATAATAGATACCAAACTTGTTATCCCGAAAAAAATAAGAACGTTTTAAAGCTTTGGATACAACAAGTCATAAGAAGAAGTGCCTTTCAAATATTTGAAAATTTCTTTTAATAGCACTTTAATGAGATTCGTTGGGATAGTTTTTGAAGTCGAGCATATAGACATAAGGCATATGGAATGTCGAGTCTATAGGAATAATACAAGAAAACATACCTCGAATTTGTTTGTCGGCCGATATGCCTTTCTCAACCTTTGTCAATCTTTAGCCATAGAGGTTGAGATGGTTCTTCTTCCTTCAATGCTTAACTCCTTCAAGAGTTCTTATATAACCATCTTCTTGGCATTGAATAATTTGTAGTCCAAGCAAGAAATTGAGCTCCCCCATCATTCTCATCTCAAGTTCACCTAGTATCAACTTAGAAAAACATATCTTGCACAAATATTCATTAGTAGCACCATTATCAACAAAAATTTGCACAAGTAAACAACCTTGCCCTTTTTCAAAACAAGAAGTGTAGTATCAACTTTACCTTTTGTAAAATCATTTTGCAAAAATAGCTAAGTCTATCAATTGTACAAAGAATCATTTGGCCTAAAATTTTAGACTCCGATAGACTTATATTTGAATAAAACCGTTTAGAAAGTTGGATTTAACATCCATTTGGTAAAGCTTGAAATTTTCTTTAAAACAAGAATGGGCAAGTAAAATGCAAATAGCTACTAAATGTGCTATGAGTGCAAATGTTACAACAAAATTAATTACCTTCTTCTTGAAAATACCTTCGAGCTACTAACCTCGCCTTAGTTCGACCAATGTTGCCTTGGTCATCGAGTTTGTTAGGAATACCCTTTTTGTCTTCTTCATCACTATCATCATAGGCCATCCAATTGATCTAAGGTGTTCATAATAGAACATTTACATCCAAATATTTTGAGGTAACTAATATTTGGAGTTCTTCATTTCTCATCTACACACCTTAACAAACTCATTACCGGCATCACTTATATAAGCAAGAAAAAATAGTCCAAGTGTAAAAACATGCCTCAATCATCAATCACAAAAATATCTTGCATAAGAGCATAGTAGGAATAGACACTATATATATAGACCATGAAGCAATAAACACATACTATGCATTTAGAAGATCATCAAGAGTCTAATAAATCATGCAAGTTCAAATAAGCTTAAGAAAGCTACAAAAGGTCTCTTTTGAAATTTGAAAATCCGAAAGCATATAGTTGAGACCTTATTTAAAAGAAGTATTTGAACAAGAGTTGATACGGCAAATATGTGCAATCAAATATCGAATAGTGCCTTTCAAAAAATCTAAAAATCCTCTTAATGGCACTTGTATGAAATACTATAAAAAACAAGCGCATAGGCACATGGCAATACATATATCGAGTCTATAAGAGTAAGAATAACACAAGTAAACGTACCTCGATAATTTATGCCTTTCTTGACAAATAATGACGTAAATGGCCATTTGTGAAAATATGTAAATCCTACACAATTCTTAAAACATATCTAGCACAAATCATAATAAAAGTGTAGGCTAAGAGATATCACAAGTAAGCTCATGCCATAAAAATCCATAAAAGAAGATAACACACCTTAGTCTACAAAAATGCACAAGAGTTTTAAAAACATCATATAAGGTCTTCTTTTAAAAATATTTTAAAAGCACAAGTATATATTGAAGACCTTAATTAAAAAATAAATATTTGAAAACTCATTTTGCAATTAAGACACAAATAAAAGCATGCATAATAACAAAATAAAATGCATATTCAAATAGGGAGATACGGGTTACCAATTACGCCATTTCCATGGGTTGTGTCGTTCCCATTGTTGATGATATCTTCCCTTGAAAAGTCACTTTGTTGATGATGACTTCTTTGATTGCACCATTTCCAAGGTTTGTTGCTTTCCCATTGTTGAAAGTCTCTTCTTCTTTGAAAATCATCTTGTTGATGATGTCTTTGCCATTTCAAGGATTGTGTTCTTCCCATTTTTGATTATACCCTCTTCTTGAAATTGGCTTTGTCGAAAATAGTTTCTCCTTCTTTGATCAAATGAAACGGTCATTTGATGTCTTCTTGGTGGTATAAATTTTCTACGATCATTATTTACGGGTACCTAATATGACATTGTTTTGTGGTACCCTTATGTGTTTGGGTCCTTTGGGATTAGTCTTGAGACTTTTAGGTCTCCAACAATAATTGGAGCTATTTCTAGCCCGACAAGTATTTACCGTATGACCCTTTTTACCGCAATAAAAGCATGTAATAATTCTAGGAGCATAATGACCAACGTGCTTAGAGACTTGATTCCTTTTCATGTGATTGACACCCTTAGGCTTATGATCAAGTTCTAGTTTGAATTATCACAACAATCAACAATATTGGTCATCTTATCGGTTTCAAGTTGGATTTAGATAAATCATTTTTCAAGCAATTTATATCCTCAACAAGAGTACTATTTTCTTTCTCAAGGTTTCTAACCTTGTCAAGAGTGGTGGTGTGAGCACATGATAGTGATTCATAGGAAGTAAATAAACTATCCTTATCATTCTTTAAAACAATGAATTCCTTTTTCAAATTTTTGTATTTAACAAGTAAGTTTTGGAATTCATCTTGTAGCTCATCATAATCATTTTGCAAGTCACTATATTCATTTTGCAATTCATTGTCATAAGAAGTAGAGGGTTTAGAACTTACCTCGTTTTCTTCTTCGATGCCCATGAGGCATTGTTCAACTTGTTCATCATGGGAGGTTGTAGAAGGCTTATACCATGTTGTTGAATTTGATGTTGTGTCCATTTGTGAAGTAGATGCTTTTGAGTTGCTCCTTTCATTTGCATATACTTCATAGATGGCTTCTAATTTTGCCATACTTCATGTGCCGATTCGAATACCTACAACATGATCAAATTCCAAAGTGGTAAGTGAACAATGTAAAATATTAAGAGCTTTACCATTTAAGGAGATGATTTTCTTTCTCTTCATCATTGAGCTTTTTGAAGCCTTTTGAGGTGTGTGGTGTATCTTTCATCGGAATGGATTCTCCATTGATGACGGTGTTCCAAATATCGAACCCGCAACCTTGTAAATAGCATTCCATTCTTTCTTTCCAAACTATAAAATTTTTGGAATCAAACCGAGGTGGCTTGGTGGTGGAGGTGCCGGATAGATGAGCTTCGTTAAGTAGCGTCGATCGTTTCTCTTCACTCGCGATGTGAAACGAGCTTGCCAAAGAGTTTGGCTCGATACCACTTGTAAGTCAAGCGGCTCACGATAATCTAGAGGGGGTGAATAGATTATCTCCATCTTTTCGATTTCGCCCTCTTTTTCCAACCGAATGCTCAAAGATAATAACAAATGTGCGGAATGTAAACAACACACGTCGATTTAAAGAGGTTCAACCCACCTAGGGCCTAATCCTCTACCACCCCAAAGATATCAGGGATGGATTTGAAAAGAGAAAAAAAGATTTTATTAATAATTACCAAAATTATTACAACAAAATCTTACACCAACACCTTGAAGAGCACCACACTCTTCTTCAACACCACCTTTGAGATTACCACAATCTCACTTGAAGATTACCACAATCTCCAACGGCACCTTGTGAAGATTACCACAATCTTCACCCTTGAAGAGCACCACACTCTTCAACACCTCAACAAGAATATTACCACAATCTTCTTACACCTATCACCTAGATCACCCAAGTGTGTTCTTACCACAAGAACACTCACAAGGATATCTTGTGTTTGAATGACGACCACAAATTCAAGATTACAACTCGATAATTGATAATACAATAGAGTGCAAGTGTAATCAAGAATAGCCTAGACCTCAAAAATGTGAAAGTGAATAGCTAGGCAAATTACAACAAGAAATAAGACAATGTAAGAACAAATGTATTCTTGAGTGTATCTTGTTGTGTTGTAGTTTTCTCTCTTGTTGTGTTGCTTCAATTTTTCCTCTATTTATAGAAGATGTCTTGTACATGATAGGCTCCTCTTGGGGACATGAATTCGTAAAAAATTGCAAGACAATTGAAGAAAAGAGTGTTAGAAACCAATCCCACAATTTAGGGAAAAGCATCTTCACGCATGTGGTTAGAATTTTTTTTGTCAAACTTGTATGCGGCCGTCGCACACAAATAGACGCGTTAGAAAATGAGAAAACACATTTACAGGCGGCGTCGGTCCGGAGTCAATTTTATGTCCGAAATGTCGGCCGGTCGAAAGCGGAACCAAAAACGAGTCCGAAAGTTCATTTGAGAAAATGCTCCAGTCACGGTAACCGGCCGACCGGGCCGACCGACCGACCGGTCGACGCCTTGGCCGATCGCCGGTCGACCGCACCGGTCTACCACCCTGTTGACCGGTCAACCACCCTTTTTTCAGCAAATAGCTTATTCACTATTTTTCACAATTTTCAGGTACGGGATGCCCTATGGGGCGACCGATTGGCCTCAAAACAAAAGTATTGTCCAATTTTATATTGAAAATAAACTTCAAGAAATACTCCAAAAAATAGTAAAAATATTTTAGACCGATCGGGAGTATTAGGACAATATTTTAGAACCATTGTTTTGGTGTAAAAACACATTAACACAAAATCATCAAAAGTGTTGTCCAATTTATATCGAAAATAAACTTGTAGAAATACTCCGGAAAATATTAAAACCATTTTAAATCATTTAGGAGTATTTGGACAACCTTTAAAAACATTGTTTTGGTATAAAAACAAAATCATCAAAATCATGATAAAATCATTTATCAAACAGTGATGATGCATCGTCATCCATGGTACTCGACAAATTGGAATATTATTACGTGGATCCAGTGAGCAATCAGAACAAATTTGCTAACACTCATTGGATAGATATTTTTAAGGAAATACAGGTAAGAGAGATGATTGGCCTATTTACAAATAATTTTGTGTAGGAATAATCAAGAAGCCCATATTAAAGCATAGGTGTGTTTTGATACTCCATTTTGTATAGCATGTAATGTTCGTGAAACATTTGTTTGTAAAGGAGACATACATAATTCTTGTATATTTAGGTTAATAGTTAACATGAATACATATGATCATTTGTATTTGTGAAAGGTAATTTGGTGAGGATTTTGAACAAGTATGATCATAATCAATATTATTACATTGGAAGAGTTGAGTGAGAGCCATTTGCAGAACATACATTTCTCTTATGTGATAGCTTAAGAGGGTGGCTTTTTAGCCATAAGCTATCATTTGGCTAAGTCTCTTGAGAAGAAGCAGAAGTACCTTGGATTGTACGGGCAGACTTCTATGGCTAAACTCGGAGTTCCACTTAATAAACAACTTGATTTTCACTAGGTTAGAAGTAAACTCATAGTTTATTTATTTGATTTTATTTATTTTGTTGGGTTTTGTCCGGCCTCTTTCTTTTTTCCCGAGCACTTGATTTTGAATGTTACTGCTATTGTGAGTTTTGTTTTCATTTATCTAATCTTGGGGGAGGGTTTGGCCGACATGCATTTGTTTAGCATATTCATCCCCGGATTCTAAAGTTTACTCATAGTGGTAAATTAGGATTGATTTATTTATGATAAACGCATTTTTTGTGGAGGTGGTTCAGGGGCTGAGGGAATTGGAGCACCAGAGTTCCAACGAGATTCTGGTGTTGATTAAGAATAGCGAGTTTGTCAAGAATTTCAAATCAAGCTTGGTACATTTCCAGTTTGTTTTCCTAGGTATTTTTTGTTCAAGAATGTTTCCCTGGTTAGTTTATTTGGATTTATACATGTTTTTCTGCTATTCTAAATTTTAGTCTATCCAGTCGAAATACCTTTTACTATAAGTTGCGAATCAGAGATTGGTTTTGTAAGAATAAAATTGTTGAATTTTGTATATTTTTCCACGAAATAGTGTAAATTTGGTTTGTAGAATATTGGGTAAAATGATAATACAGAATCCATTGACACTTAACTTGCAAAACAAATACTGAATATTTCTACTCTTTGAAGTTGGGAGGGGGGAGGGGGAATGAATGAAAGAGAACCTTTTTTCACCTGCTCATCAATATCAATGTTGCTGGAATGTAATATGGGGTAGTCTTTAGTGGTTTTAGATTATCTCTTCAGAATATTAGACATGAGCATTTGATTATAGGGAACATGGTTAACGATTTTTTTTTTTTCTTTGATATTATCTCATCGGCACTCTTATCAGTTAGATAGCCAAAACCATTTGTTTGTTGTCTTTAGTCTTACTATGATGATATTTCATGATAATGGCTTGTAATTGGGTTTTGCATTTGCATCTGTTGTGCTGAATGTTTTTGTGAATTTTTTTTTAAATACACAAACCAAATTAAACTAACCAAAGGGGTTCTTGTTTCGAGTCGATGGTAACTTAATATTCTGAAAATCAAATTCCTTTGCTATAAACTGATGACATCGAAGAAAAAATCAGCCCGCATCGTCTCCAAATGACAGATGTTGCTTTTGGTCAAAATTATTAATGAGATTTCTTTTTTGTGTTTCCCAAGTTCATATTTTGATTCTTGCAGTTAAATTAAAATATCTTGCTAATATTTGCAAAATGGTATCTTTTGACACATTATCAAAGAATATTTTATGTAAAATCAATTTTCAGATAAGGTTGGAGGTATTTGCATTATGTGGATATTGGTGATGTTCACATATATATATTACTTTAATTGAGATTAATTTTTTACAGTTAGTTACCGACTACTAGAGCAAAAGTATTGGTCTTAAACATGAGGTAATTATATCGTTGTTGTTGTCTAGATAGTTGGGGAGTGACAATTTTACAATTTGGAACTGAAAGGAAATTTGATGGTGATGATGGTTTTAAAGGATGGGGGTTAGGACTTTGGTTAGACATTAATACACAGCTTAAAACCTTTTGGCATATTTAATGGTGCTTGAGCAAATAAAATCAAGAGTATGTTCTAAGATTAGACTTTATAGATTTATATTAATATAATTATGTAATCAAAGTTAAATTATATCGAGTTTGTTAGAAAGTGTGAAGTTATAGAACGATAAGATCCTGTGTTTAGATTTAGTTATATAATTTATTGGATGCTTCATCCCTGTTTTACCTTTTGAAACAATGATAGAAATTTGTTCAGCTTAGATGAATTAGATTTTAGTACACTCTATATCTAATCTTTGAGTTCTATGTATATGTATATATATTTCCATTTAAAGTATATTTATGATTATAGTGAACGATCTCATGAGATAGTTAGCCTAATGTATTGATGTTTATATGGTAATGTTTGACAATTAGATATCTGATGTATGTCTCCTACATTTTGATTTCAACTTTGGTTTGAATGTCTATGATAGAAAATTGGGTTATCAATGTCAGATTCAGTGACCACAACAAAGAATTGGGCTTCTGTTCCATCCAATTGGAAGAATAACCTCAAATGAAGTATTGTTTTGGGTGTAGTCCTTTTAGTTTATTTTTAGACCGTTTGGTTATTTTGGTCGTCGTAATGTTTGATTACAAGTGTTGCTTTTTCGAAACATAAGCTCAAGAATTATTATGCAAGCACATTATTTGCGGTCAATTTATATATGGAGTTTTATAATTGTGCTAAGTATTTCAAGAATGTAAAATATTATTTATAACAGTTGCTGCTTAATCAAAAGAGAACACATACCTAAGGACTTGGTTGATCATGGTCATTGGGTTCAAAAGGTGAGTTACTCCAAAAGCCTTTGTTATATTATCATTAGAATAAAATGACCATCCTAGAAGGTCTTCTATAGTAATACATGTTACGTTATTCGTGAGTATCAGAATAATAAATGTTTTTGGTGCTTCACTCTTTTCTGATTTGTGTCAAGACGGAGTAATTTGTGTCAAGACGAATTACTCAACATGCTCCCCTCATTTTAGCACATTGTGGAACCTATTCAAATATGAAGCAAAGAGGGTTGAGTGTTGTATGCCTATATATTTGTTTTAATTTTGAGTTTCAAAAGGTTTAATGGCATGGATTAGTAAAAGATTAATTGTGCTAACTTATTTCCAATTTTTAAATGCTCAAAGTGATTGCATTTTGGAACTCAGTGAAACATGACAACATATTTGCAATTATTACATATTCTCTTTTTGAAGTATAATATGTAATTTCAAAATTACATGTATCATCTGAACTTAAACTTTCGTTGATAGTTATCTATATTAGTATGATCGCAAAATATTGATCTCAAGCACAAAATTCCTCTTATGTCTTTTTTATGATATTTAATAAGTTGATAAATTATTGTTATGAATAGTGTATAAAAAGTTGTCAATCAATTGACTTTGACCGTTAGGGAAGAGCCCCCTTTTCTTTTTCATAGTTGACTTTTGTTTTATTTGTGGTATCAAATTTTAGAGGTGACATAAATTTTTGGAAATGTAAGGATTACAAAGCTTCTTTATAAAAAATAAACGTCCATCATTTCGATTGAGATTTTAAGTTATTTTTGTTTTGTTTTTTTATGGTAAGTCTTTTTTTTTTTTTCCTATCAAAGGTTTTTCCCAATGGGTTTTACTTTGATAGGTTTTTAAGACCCTTTTTTAAAAAGTTTTAGATCTTGGCATGTTATGAGATTTCATATTTTCTTTTTAATAATATTTTGCATTTATTTAAAAAAAAAAAAAAGTAGATGATGTGTTACACAATGTCATGGATCCTAAACAAAAAAATTCACCTAAATTCATTTCTATTACAATTTCATTGTGATTCTATGACATGAATTTTGGGTCCGGCTTGTTTTGACTATGTTTCACCTGAATTCTATGATATATATGAATAACTTTTATAATAAAATAAAATAAATAAAATTATATCAATAATGTATTTCTAATTAAATTATTAAATTTCTATGGTCCACGTGCAACGCACGTGCACTTTACTAGTAGATAAAGAAAGTATTCACTTATTTTCCTGTTCAATTTAAAGATTTCATCAATCTAAGTTAACAGATCATACATAGTGCAGGACCCAGAATTACAATTTCCAGATTGGGACTCAACCCAAAGGAAACATAAACTTACAAACCAAAATAACTGGAAACAAACAAGCCCATACAGAAAACAAATCACAAGAAGAAACATATATAGTAATAACTTACACCACTTGACAAACCACGCATAATCAATTTCAACACCTAATTTGCCACCACTTCAAGGACTGGAAGTGACATATGAACCAGCTTCAATCCAAATTCAAGCACCAGCAATAGCAGGAATAAAACTGCAAATTAATTAAGATTGTCTATAAATATAAGTGCCATCTATCTCCACACAAGGGATTCCAGCTATCTTAGGCCAATAATCGCCTCTGTCTCTCAAACATCGTTGTTTCAGAAGCGGACAATCACTTATTTCCAAATGCCATAGCTTTTCAAGCAGGTTTTCGCTTGGCAACACATTAAGGCTCGCACAGTTCATGATGGACAGATGTTGCAAAAAAATCAGATTTTCAAGCACCCACGATAATGAACTTAGTTTAGGAAATCTAGCAATAGAAACTTTAATCAGAGAAACAGGGAAAAAACCATGATCATTACCAAGCAATTCCAACTCGTGAAAACCACCACAGATGGAGAATTCTCTGAGAGAGATTAGCCTGTGTAGGCCCCACTGTGATAAAGGCTTGAGTTTTCTCGAATCCCATATTTGGAGCGAAGTTAAGTTCGGTGGAAAATCGGATCTTAGAAAAGTCTTTAACTTGTGACAGCTTCGTATCTCAAGTGATATGATGGAATTCATATCCCGAATCTGCGTTGGGAATGATCTGAGATTCGAACAATGTTCGACAGAAAGTGTTCTCAGACATGGAGGAAGGCCTTGGTCCGGAAAGTACACCAAACCATTACAGTTCGATAAATAAAGTTCCGTAAGACGAGAAAATTTATGCACGTGCTGAAGTAAAGAGCTGAAGTTAAGCCAATCCCATATACTAAGTTCATCTAAAGAGATTATTCTGTTTGGTGGAAACATATCTTCAGAAAGTGGCTCGAGTTTCTTACAGTACTTGATTGAAAGCTTTTTAAGCCCATTAGGGAAATTACCTTCTGGCCAATACCTCAAAGATGGGCATTCCTTTATCTCCAGCCTTTTGAGGGTAGAAACGTCATTCGGCAGGGACTTCAGGGCTTTGCAACTGAGTATCTCGAGACGTTTGAGCATGTGTGGGATACCATTCTCCGGAAAGTCGACGATTTTGGGGCAGTTCTTGATTATCAACTCTCGCAAGTGTGCGAGGTTTCTCAAGTTATTCGGAAGGGATGTTAAACTCGCACATCGAAATAACTCCAAGATTTCGAGATTGCAAGGCACGTCTTCGCCTATGGATACGAACAACGAACAGTCTGCAACGACGAGGCGTCTCAGGCAAATAAGATGTTGTAGGGAAACTCCATTTGGCCACACGGATAGCAGCTCATCGCAGTTACAACATTCTAGAACTTCAACCGTTGCGATGGACTGGACAAGTTCCGTCGGTAGATGAGATAGTCCGACGATCGACTCGACTTTCAAGTAATTTAACGAGTCGAGATCACATAGGCTTTCTAGCACCGCCATGCTGCATTCTTGAAGATCCAACTGATGAAGAGCAGGAAGGCTCATTGGAGAAACTTTAGCTAATTTCGGGCATTTGAATATCGTAAGCTGATGAAGAGAAGGAAACTGCATTTGTAATTCATCAGGAAAATACGACCATTCGTCCCATTTCGGCAAGTGATCGAATCTTAGCGTCTCCAGTTTCGGAAACGGGACGTCCATGGCACGTTTCCTGAAAAACTCGGCACTGATGCGTTTGATTTTCGGCATGTCGCCTATCCGCAAGTGTTTGAGCTCAGTCAGGAGTCCAAGTGGCGGTAAAGACGTGCATTTAGTACAACCACTGAGGCTAACACTAAATATTTTCGAAAATGATGGATCGCCAATCCAACTAGGAAACCGAACACCTCCATAGAATTCAATCTTGAGCTTTCTCAAATTTTTGTGTGGTTGTAACACATCTAAAACATCTTCTTCTAAACGGCCATCACGAGAACCATCTGTTTCATTCGTCCATGTCAACTGTAAATCCTCGATTTCCTTCTTACGCCTCAGACTCGCGTCCTCAGCGTCCTCAATGTCCGTCACATTTTGCAACTCTGAAATCGCAACTGTCCCTCGTAAAAGTTCGAGATTTCTCAGTTCCCTTATTCCCAATCCACCGCCGACTTTGCTCAGAACAATTTTAGGTAAAGACTGCAGGTTTCCCAATTTTCTGATTTCAACCGGCAACTCTTTAAGTTGATCGGTATTAGAGTTGTCAAGGTGGCGCAGGTTAACTAAATCACCCACAGTGGGCGGCAACTTACAGATAAAGCGACAATTACTAATCGATAAAGTTTCTAAGTTGTACAAATCACTTAGAGAGTCAGGCAATGAAAGGATCGATGTTCCTGATAGATTAAGGTACCGTAAATGAATCAACGTGCAGATTGAGGCAGGCAACTCAGTGATTGAATAGCCACAAAGATAACACTCTCAAGCTGTGTAGCTTTGGCAACAATTCAATTAAAATCCTGTTTGATAAATAGAAAGGTGGCCAAACATGGGTATTTTGGACAGGCATTGGTAAGAACGTTCTCAAACCTTTAACTTGATAAAATCCCAAGAATTTCCTGAAAACTTCTGATTCGTGACGGAGAAATGAAGCGTGTGAGCGTTTTTGGTACGTGATTAGTTTCCACTTTTCGTCCAGCTTATAGCATATTCCACCAGCCACAAACTGAGCCAAGTCATTGATCAGGTCGTGCATAACAAAATGCGAATCGTTGGTGCTTAACCTTTGGAAAAATGATCTCGAGAGCAGCTCATCGAAATACTCAAATCCCAACTGTTCCTTCGTTGTTCGTCCGTCTGGCTGTGGAAGAAAGCCTTCTCCCACCCATAATAAAACAAGTTCATACTTATCAAACTCATAGTCCTTGGGAAATACAGAGGTGTAAGCAAACAAATGCTTCAAATGTGGAGGAAGATGATGGTAGCTCAACCTCAAAACAGGAAGTATATTATTATTATTTGTTGGTGAATTCCATATCTTGCTATACAACACCTTTTCCCACTCCTCGGGACTATTTTTCGATCGTAAAAGCCCACCGAGCGTCTTCGCTGCCAAAGGCAACCCTTTGCATTTCCTCGCTAACGCCTCACCGTTTCTTTTCAAATCCTGATGTTCCTCAAAATTCCTCCTTCCCAGAGCGTGTTGAGCTAACAGAGAGGTACACTCATCATCTGTCAACAAATTCACCTGATAAGACGGAACAGAGCCCACCATCGATGCAACCCCATTATTCCGAGTCGTAACGAGAACTTTGCTTCCTGAGCTCCCAACAGTAAAAGGGCGAAGAAACACGTCCCACTTTTCATAGTTTTCATTCCATATCATCATCTAAAATTAGAAGGAACTTTTTCTTGGAAAATGCCTCCTTTAGTCCCTCCTGAAGCATGTTTAAGTCCTTCGACTTGGCACTAGCCTTAGTTACCGAATGGAAAATCGACTTGGTGATTGAAAACACATCAAATTCCTCGGAAACACAAACCCAAGCTCTGAGCTCAAAATCGGCCACCGTCGCCTCATCGTTATAGATGAGCTGAGCAAGAGTGGTCTTGCCGATACCACCCATCCCGACAATCGGGATCACACAAATATGTTCTTGATTGTTCTTCATCAATTTACACAGCACTTCTTTATCTTTTTTTCTACCACAGACATGGGGTTCGATCACCGAAGTGCTCGGCGTTGTGTTCGCCCATTGGTTCGAGGACGGCCCTCCAACATTTTGACTCAATTTAAAGTGATTACCATTTTTGGCACTGTTTTCCAATCTGTCTGAGATCTCTTCAATTCTTGACCTCATTCTTTTCTTGAACATAAATGCACCAGGTGTGAGATCGCTGATATAAGGGATGAAATTGCGTATTTTTTCTGATATTTTGTTTTCCTCAAAACCCTTTGATTTTTGAATGAGGGCTTGAGTGGAAATCTCATCCAACACATCATCCAAGTCATAAGCCAAGTATCTAAGGTCTTCCAGCCACAATTTCACATGTTCATCAGTCAGCTGTTTTTCCTCAGCATCATTTATCACCGCCTGGATATTCACAAGTGTTTGCCTCCACTTTTCGAGCAGCTTATATATTTTTTCTCGGCGAGCAAAGGCCAATATCAGCTGTGAGGCCAATTTTTCAAACAGTACTTGAAGAAATGCCGCAAGAAAGATCTCTCCCACTGCCATTTTTTTTTCTTTCTTTTTTTAATCAAAACAGATAAAAACCCAAGAATCAGATGGGTTCACAAGATAGAATCACCAAAGCAAAAATATTTTCTGAAAATGGTACCTTTTTTTTTTTTTGCAAGAATGTTAGCAACACCTAGTTCCTGGTGTAGGGATATGGAATAATGGAATAAAGGGTTGAGTTGACAAGAACAGTTAAAAAAATGCAGTTTCCGATGATTGGTGGCGTTTTGTACTAAGAAACAAAGTGATTAAAACGGTGATATTGATGTACGGTATGTGAAAAACACCTTAAGACATTCTTGCTGTTTCATATAACTTCTCTTTTTGCTGAGAAGAATTGGATTCTTTTATGACAAATGACATGTATCTTACTGTATAATACTAATATACAAAGATTAATTAGAGAAGTAGAATTAAGTCTTTCCATTTGTTTACATGTTCAAATTTACAAGTGGTTAGTGTAAGTCAACTCTTCTTGAATGAGTCTCTCATTCACTCATATACAGCTTCAGGTTTGGCCATTGGTTTTCATTTAGGTAAATTCCACTTTGCTTTTGGGATTATATGTGAAAATGAGATTGCCCATAAAAAATTCAATTTCAAATTTCACTTAATTTAAGATTTAACGGATAAGTGGCCAATTTTCTGACTTTCGTGCCTAAGTCTAAAGAGAAGAAAATAATAAAAAAGAAAGAAAGAAAAAACAAACCATCTCCTCCTTCCCCCACCAATAAAATTGCATTTTTAGTCCCACAAGATTCTACCTATTGCAAGTTTAGTCCCACAGTTTTTTTTAAGCAATGATAATCCTATAGGACACAAAAGTTGCAACTTTAGTCATACGGCCGTCTAAGAATTAACGGAGACTGCATGTGTAACACACATGACATTAAGTCATTGTATTTGACATGGAGAAAATTGCTTATTTAGTCGACACTCGACAGGATTTTGTCTCTTGCAATTTTAGTCCAACCTCTACACAATTGTCCCACATGAACGAATTTGTTTGATCACATGTATATGCATCAAAGATATGTATGACTTAGCTGCAAACCAAATAAAGAATAAAGATCATATTATTACAAAATAATGACTTAACTAGATAATGAAATAGGCATCTATAAACTTCAATGCAAGAAGCTAATTAGTAAGATTAAATCTCCTCTTCGTGTATATTATATACTTTTTATTTCTTTAAACTCAACATTTAGTACGCGTATTATAGTTATTTAATTATTGGCGAATAATACTTCATTCACATAATATTTATATTAATGTAATACATGACAATTACATGTATAAAAAAAATGTAATAGAGAGATTATTTTTGCCAAAAAATCATTCATGTGGAACTGTTTTGCAGACGTAGAACTAAAATTGCAACTGACAAAATCATGTGGGACTAAATATGTAATTTTTGCCCCTTTAAAGTTACATATTAACGAAATCAGCAGTAGCCTCCGTTAAAAATGTAACGGTGCGATTCTTTTGCAAAAACAAAAAATAAAAAACATTCGTATGTGACCATTTTGCAGAAGTGAGACTGAAATTGAGACAGGTTGAATCCTATAAGACAAAATATGAAATTTCTCTCCCGTCACACCAATGGCCAACCTATGCCATTAGATCTAAAAGAAACAATCATGTTTCTCGTTTTAGGCGAATTGATTAGTTTAGGAGGTCTGGTTCTTACAGATAGTTGCACGAAAAAACAACCGCTATATGTTTTGGGGCCAAGTCTAGTAGATTAGTATATTAGCAGACAACTCTCATAGCAGTCATAGATGCAATCTAAACAAGTTTTGAGGGACAGATGGAGGTAGTTTTTGGATAACGAAAGTTGGTCTGTCCAATGGTTTTGGACCCACCGGATCTGACTCTGAGGCAAACATCGGGTCGGCTCTAGGGTTTGACCTAACTCGTCCTAAACCTGCCCCATTGTCATCCCTACAACTGAGTATGTGTGACGAGTAACTGATATACATGCATTAATGAAATGTATTGTATACATCAAGTCTCTCATTTGACAAGGAATGAAACACTTCGCATAATATCCAAACACTATTGGGTGTCATGAAAGAGAGAAGACGAGGAAAAGAAAATTCCACCTAAATATGATGTATCATTGATTTTTTAGATGCTTATAAGCGTAGCCAAACAAATCTTTTCAGAGCATCAAAATCAAAAAATTCCCATAAAAATCTGCGGATATGCCGTGGTAATAATGAATGTAAAAGTGTTGATAAATGATGAGCTATCATAGTGGACTTCTTGTTGCATGACAAAACTCACCACAAAGAGTAGTTGCATTTAGGAAAGACCTTCCTCAGAATCCTGCAACAGTAGGAAAACTTAATCAAAAGCAAATTATTAACCAGTAATTATACAACCTTAGATATGTATTCAAAAGGATCACAAGGTGAATTATGTTTTGTGAAATGAGTATATACCTGATTCAGCAGCTAATAAGCAAGTTATTTGAGTAAGTGTAACTCAAACTGAACTTTGTTTATAAACATAAGTTCCATCGATCTCCACACAAGGAATTCCCGATATCTTTGGCCAATATTCGCCTCTGTCTTTCAGACACCGTTGCTTCAGAAGTGGACAGTCACTTATTTCCAGATGCCAGAGCTTTTCAAGCAGGCCTTCGCCAGGCAAGATGTTAAGGTTCGCGCAGTTCATGATAGACAAATGTCGCAGCAACGTAAGATTTTCAAGCACCTTACTGAGAGAAGTAAGCTTCGGGAATCTGGCGATAGAAAATTTTATCAGAGAAGGCGGAAAGAGACAATCGTCATCGCCAAGTAGCTCGAGCTCTTTAAATCCACCACAGATGGAGAATTCTCTGAGTGAAGTGAGTCTGTGTAGGCCCCACCGATTTAACGGCTTGAATTTCTTGGAATCCCATATCCTAAGTGAAGACAAGTTCGGAGGTAAATCACATTTCGGAAAATTATCGAGCCTCGGACAACTCCGTAACTCGAGTGAAACAAGGGATTTCATGGTCCGAATCTTAGTCGGCAACGACTTGAGACTCGCACAATCCTCAATGGAAAGTGCTCTGAGGCATGGCGGCAAACCATGTTCTGGAAAATGCCTTATACCATAACAACTCGAAAGATACAGTTCGACTAAATGCGAAAATCCATGCAATCTTTGGAGTAGATTACTGAAATTCAGCCAATTGCATAAACTAAGATCTTCGAGCAACATGCTGCTGTTTTCAGGAAACATTGTATCTGAAACGGGCTCAAGTTGAGTGCAATTTTTGATCGAGAGCTTCTTAAGGGCGGTGGGGAAATTACCGGTTGCCCACGTCCTCAGAGAGGAGCATTCTTTAATTTCCAATCTTTCGAGGTCAGATATGTTACTTGGTAAGGACTCTAAGGCATTGCAACTCAGTATCTCGAGACGTTTAAGCATCGGGGGAATACCGTTCTCCGGAAAGCTGACGAACTTAATACAATTTTTAATAATCAGCTCTCTTAACGACCTGAGGTTGCTCAAGTCGTTCGGAAGAGAAATCAAATTCGCGCAGCGAAATAATTCGAGAATTTCGAGGTTGCAAGGGAGCTGCTGCTCGCCTTGTCCTACCGACACGAGCTGCGAACAGTCTGCAACGACGAGGCGTCTTAGGTTGGTGAGATGTTGGAGTGGAATCTCGTCTCGCCATAGTGACAGCAGCTCATTGCAGTTGCAGCACTCTAAAACCTCGAGCGCTGCTAATGACTGCAAAAGCTCCGTCGGTAGATGAGACAGCCCTGTAATGGCCTCAACCTTCAAGTAGTTTAAGGATTCGAGACTACAAAAGCTTTCGAGCAAAACCTTGTCGCATTCCTCGATATCTAATGCACGAAGAGCAGGGAGGCTCACTGGAGAGACATCGGTTAACTTGCCGCACCTGAATATCGCAAGGTGTTGAAGATGTGGGAACTCGATCTTGTCGCCAAAACCGGTCCATTTTTCCCATCGTGGCATGTGGTCGAATCTTAGAGTCTCGAGTTTCGGAAACGGGACCACAAGACCGTTCCCGTAAAATTCATTTCTGATGCGTTTGACTTTCGGCATCCCTCCAATCCGGAGGTGTTTAAGCTCGGGAAGCTGTCCTAGAGGAGGTAAAAATGAGCATTCTAAACAGCTGCTGAAGCTTATACTGGACAATTTGCGAAATGCCGGATCGCCGATCCAACTCGGGAAACTCGATCCTCTATAGAATTCGATCTTGAGATTTTGCAAGTTTTCGTGAGGTTGCAGATGATCTATGACGTCTTCTTCCGAAATTCTATCCTGGGAATTGTCAAATTCACTTCCCCAAGACAGCTGTAATTCGTCGAGTTCGTTCTTACACCTCAGACACGCCTCCTTTACATCCTCAATGTCCGTCACATTTTGCAATTCGAAAATGGCAACTGTCCCCCGCAAATGCGTCAGATCCCTCAATTCTTTTAACCCCAAACCACCATCTTTGCCTAAAACAATTTTCGGCAATGTCTGCAAGTTTCTCAATTTACCAATTTCAACCGGCATATCTTTTAGTTGATCGGTGTTAGAGTTGTCAAGATGCCGCAAGTTCGACAGATTCCCCAAGGCCGGCGGCAGCTTACAAATAAAACGGCAGTTGCGTAAAGATAAAGTTTGCAAATGGAAGAGATCACTTAAAGTTTCTGGCAATGTAACAATTGAAGTCCCTGATAGATTGAGGTACCGTAAATGTATCAAATTGCATATCGAACTAGGCAACTCCGTGATTGAATAGCCGCTTAGAGATAACACTCGTAAGCTGTGCAATTTCGGTACCAATTCGACCAAAATCCGGTTCGATAAGTAGAAAGGAGGCCAAACAAGTGAATTTTGGACCGGCATCGGTAGGAAAGTTCTCAAGCCTTGAACTTGATAGAAGGTATAAAATTTTCTGAAAACTTCGTATTCGTGACGAAGAAACGAACCGTGACGAGCCTTATCGGGTACTCGGTATTCCTGATTAGTATCCATTTTCTCGTCGAGACGATAGCACGTCCCCCCGGCAACGAATTGAGCCAAGTCGTTTATAAGGTCATGCATGACGAAATTCGAATCGCAGCCACTTAAGCGTTGGAAAAATGATCTCGATAATAGCTCGTTAAAATACTCGAGACCTAACTCTTCTTTTCGTTTCCTCGCATTTGGATGTTCGAGAAAACCTTCTCCCATCCACAAAAGTACGAGCTCGTTCTTGTCAAACTCGTAGTCCTTTGGAAAAATGGAGCAATAAGAAAATAGATGCTTCAAATGTGACGGAAGATGGTGATAGCTTAATCTTAAAACGGGAAGGATGTCATTGTCCTCCTGTAAATCCCATATCTTGCTATTCAGCACATTATCCCACTCTTCCTTAGTTTCTTTCGAGCGTAAGAGGCCACCAAGCGTCTTAGCAGCCAAAGGCAACCCTTTACACTTCTTCACCAGTCCCAAACCGACTTCTCTTAATTCCGTATTGTCATGGAAAGATCTCCGAGCATGTTGAGCCAATAGAGACAGGCAATCTTCGTCGGTCAATAGTTTCATGTGGTAAGCTGTACGAGGGGACCCCACCACAGATGCAACGCTATCGTTACGAGTTGTAACAATAATTCTGCTCCCCGGTAGCCCAAACTGGAACGGACGGCACAAATCGTCCCACTTTCCATAGTTCTCATTCCAAACATCATCTAAAACAATAAGGAACTTGCTCTTTGCTAACTTCTCCTTTAGACTCACTTGAAGCATATCTAAGTCCTTGGACTGACTACTAATCTTAGTCACCGACTCGTAAATCGTCTTGGTGATAGAAATCACATCAAACTCTTCGGAAACGCAAACCCAAGCCCTCACATGAAAGTTTTTCTTCACAGTCCTGTCGTTATAAACCAATTGGGCAAGAGTAGTTTTGCCTATACCACCCATTCCGACTATTGGAATGACGGAAATATCCTCATGGCATACCTCGTTCCCAAGCAACATTTCAATAATGGTTTCTTTGTCTTCGTCTCTTCCGTATACCTGAGACTCATTTACTAAAGAAGTGCTCGGCAACCTCACTACAGACGATCGGTTAGACGAACCGCCCAAATTCTCCCTCAAATTCAATTCAATCCTTTGCTTCACCGTATATTGCAATCTATTTGTGATGTCTTTTATTTTTGACATCAGCCTATAATTAGACACGAGTGCACCGGGCATATAGCTGCTGCAAGTAGGGATGAATTTCCATACCCGACTGGTTCGATTGTGTTGAGTCCCATCTGAATCTTGAATCAAAGCTCGAGTGATAATCTCATCCAATAAATCATCCAAATCATAAGCCAAGTCCCTAAGGCCCTCGAGCCATACTTTTACAGATTTTTCCGTCAATTGCTTCTCCTCTGCGCGTCGTCCAGCACGGCCTGAATAATTGACAAACTATGACTTAACTTCTTGAAATGACCTTCCACTTTCTCCCGACGAGCCAAGGCCATAGTTGCGGCGGAGGCCAATTGCTGAAACAGTACCTGTACAAAGGCTGATAGAAAGAGCTCTCCCACAGCCATATTCTTGTTTTTGCTTAATGGCCAGAGGGAGAGTGATTCAAGAATCAAGACAATACTTGATTCACAAAATAAAAAAAAAAAAAAAAAAAAAGTCAACAATTTGCTTACATTGAACTGATTAGAAATTGCAATATTTACATAATTGGAAGTGAACCGACCAATTCATCATTACATCAAGTATCAACTAACATCTAATAAACAATCATCAATTATTAGTTTACGAGTTACAACTATCAACAAATAATTTTGACATGTCTAGTGGGACTCGAACCCAAGACCTCAGAGTCTTTGGCTTTGCCAATTGAAATAGAATTCACTGATATATAGAATTGCAATTCTAGAAACTGTATATTCTATAAAATCCCAATTATTCTCATTTGGTTGGATTTTTAGATTCTATTTGGAGTTGTATCTGGACTATAAACATTTTGTTCAGATTTACGCCCACTGATTTATGTTAATTCAGATTAGACCGCTTGAAATTCCAAATTACTATGTTCAAAATCTAGAATGGAAGAAATGAACACGAATGGCTCCAATGCACAAATAATCGTAATCATTTATAAGATGCTTCTCCCCTTCCAGATCAACTGTGATGCCACACTGACATATTATATAAAATCTTTATCAGGATACAATGGAATTATTTGATTAAAACTGTGAAACCCACGAATATTCATAAAAGAAATATAATGCTGACCCCAAAAAAAAAAAAAAAAAAAAAAAAAAAGATAATAAAAGAACAGAAAAGAAGCCACAATAAACAAAAGTGATAACACTTTTACAAATTGCACTAAAATAGAAAATCAAGCACCAGCTAACAGTAGAATTATTCTTTTGAATATTAATAGTAAACAAAATCCAAACAGTTTTCCTTTCCTATACAGAAATTGCAAAAAGCAATATCAATCCAGTACAGTAATAGGTGTAAGAATTATATAATGATAAGCTGGAGGATAAAAGAAAACGGAATAAAACTGCAAATATCGAACTAATTTCATATATGAAACAATTGAGCACTTGAAAATTTCAGGAATCATACGAAATTAACACAAAAGACAATAGGTATGCAAAGATCTAGCAAAAAAACATCATCGTACTTGGAAAAACAACATAAATACTTACAAAAATTTGTGGAGCTGAGCTGCTGTTTAATTTCCTCTCTTCAACTGGGTTGTGTTAATTCCTGGAAAGAGAGAATCTGGATTTATTCCATAAAGTATAAATGATTGGCTTCCTTTTTTTTTTTTGTATACAGTAATTATATTTGTATTCTATATTCTTTACAGCTAGCACAAATGGTAGTAGCTTTCAAGTCAACGGCCTCATCTGGCAAGTGGCAACTCGCATTTTGGTAAAGTAAGTTTCATATGTAGTTTACAACTTACAATACACCCTGGGGTTCTTATTTGTTCCCGGGTTTGTCATTAAGGCTTTGAAATACCCATTTTGGCCCCCAACAACTTTGAGAAATTTTGCTGCAATGGGATGATTGGGAGCTCATGAGTCATGGCAACATAAATTTTGCATGATGATGCTATTTATTAATTTTGTTTCCATTCAAAATAAAGTTCTAAACCTAAAAATCTAGATTCTATTGCAAAAGTACTCAATTATTAACAACAATAATTAGATGCCACCAGCCTCTTAAGACCTGATCACTATTTTAACGACAATTGGGTGATATCACATTAACTTTTGATTTTTTTATTTGGTTTTATCTGAAACTATTTCCTCAATTTTGAAAAGGAACAAAAAGTTTAAGTGCATCTTCATGTTGTTAGATAGTACACCCCCACCCTATTTTACAATTAATGCACGCTTTCTATATTTTTTTATTTTATTCTTCTAGCAAAAAACCCAATTTTATATTCTTTTAGAGTTTAGAGCATCTCCAACCCATGATACTAAATTTGGTATTTTGGTGTAATTTTTCAAAAATCATATCCAACCCACTACACTAAATCTTACACCAAATGAGTATTTTAATATTTTCTTTTTATTTTGGAATAACAAATTTATTTGTTTATGCAATTATTTCTTTTGCTTATATTTTATTACTATTAATGTAACTAAATAAAAACTTATATTTAACTAATATTACATTAATTAATTATATTGCAAAATAAATATTACAACTAATATCAACAATAAATAAAAATACTAAATTGCACACTACACAATAAAAACGACAAACCTAAAATAAACATTTAAAGACAAAAGAAGATTAATACATTACTAATTCTCGAAATTAGTATATTCATCCCACACGTGATCGATTAATGCATCACGGAGTGCAAAGTAAGCATTTTTGTCCTTGATTTGTTTGTGTCGAGCGAGAAAGTCTTGAAAACGATTATTCTCATTTGTTTATAATGTTAGTGTTTTGTATTTTATGATAGACTTTGATACTTTTAAAATTAAATTGTAATTTTATTTATTAATTATTGTAGTTTATAGAAAATTTTAAGTTTAGTTTATAGTAATTTATTGGTAAATATTAACTATTGTTAGTCATTATAATTGTTCATCTAAAATAATAACTATATACAAAATTTAAATAACTAAAATCATGTTAGAAATGAATTATATATCAAATATAGGATACAATAGGAATTAAAAGTTTGAAGTAGAAGAAATTGGAGGGCAAAGAGAGAATATTTGTATTACACCAAATCTGGTGTAAAGGAATAGTGTTACACCAATTTTGGTGTAACAATATTCATTACACCAAATTTGGTGTAATGTTTAGAGTTGGGTTGGAGGGAGTTTTTTTAGATAATTGATGTTTTGGTGTAGGATTTGAAGTTAGGTTAGAGTTGGTCTTAACATACACCCACCACTAAAAAGGTACGATGGAGACGGGGCGGTACAACCTAGGGCCCAAGATTATATTTTTAAATTTTTTTCACTATCATGCTATTCAATACTAGCATTAGATGTGGAAAATGTGTCATTTTTGATATAATGAATGTTTTATAGAATGGGTTCGAAATGGTGTGGCAAATTTTGGATTTTTGTTTCAAATTTGTGTATTTTTTTTTGATATGTTCGAATAGGCAGGATGAAAATTTTTGCTAAAGGGTGGCACGATCGTGAATAGGATAGTGTAATCGTGCCATTATTTTTTAGCATAAGTGGCCATCGTGCCATCCCTTTTTCTAGAAAAAAATGGCACGATGGACATTTTTTCTGGAAAAAGATGGCATGGTTTTCCCAAAAAATGCACATTGTGTCTATTCGAATATAGCAAAAAATGCACGAATTTGAAACAAAAAAACCCAATGTAACATCATTTCAAACCCAACCTATAAAACCTTCAATCTATTAAAAATGACACATTTTCGCACCTCATGCTACTATCATAATAGCACGACAAAGAAAAAAGTTAAAAAAAAAACTCTTGGAAGAAAAATTAAGTTTGAAAAATAGATGGGGCGTATTTAGAGATTTGACGGAGGTGTATTTAGATTTTTTTTTATGATAGTAAAGGTATCATAGTCATTTAAATCATGATAATTTTGTAAATATTGGGAGGAATGCATTTACAAGAAATGAAAGTGCAAATAGCGTTTTTTTTCTTTCTTTCTTTCTTTCTTTTTTTTTTTTTTGGGGGGGGGGGGTATCATAGTCATTTAAGTCATGATAATTTTGTAAATATTGGGAGGAATGCATTTACAAGAAATGAAAGTGCAAATAGCGTTTTTTCTTTCTTTCTTTCTTTCTTTCTTTCTTTTTTTTTTTTTTTTTTTTTTGGGTTGGGGGGTTGTTTTGGCGCTGGGGCTATGGATGTCATGTGAGATCATGGATGATTAGAAGAATTTAAAACCACTAAAGTATATTTGCAGAGCTCATAATGAGTCCCCATATTGTATATAATTAACCTAGGAATAAAGGTTATCACATCATCATATACTAATCCAACAATTCCAAAACTCAGTGTACTATCCCGTGCTTGTAAATCCAATTAGGTTGCGTTTTAACTTTTAGTCAATAGACTCGAAATTATAAAATTTAAATTCATAATTATAAATTTATTAAATTTATTTGAATAATTTTATATTCAAAAAATTCAAATACTTGAACTTTTACGTTAAACTATTTTTAGGTTGTGGTGGATTTGAAATTTACAAATAAGATTTATTTAAATCATTTCTTTAAATACTATACCCAAATACAACCTTACCTCTAGCTATAACGTGTGTGTCATGACGCAAAGTACACATTGGCATGGCACATGCATACTTCACAATCCAACCCTCTAATAATTGCCAATACATTTTCTCATTGTCTTTTTAAAAGGCCAGGCAAAGGCAAAGGCAAATGCAAAACTCTCTTATTATTAGATAGTGGTATTTGTAGTTCTACTGACACTTTCATTCATCGTAACTAAGCACAATAAGATTTCACAAAAAACAAAAATAAAAGAACACGAGCGAAGACAACTTTGACTCCTGGATTTCCTCCGTAACTTATACTTTTTTCAAAAAAAAAATAAAATAAATAAGAAGGAGATGAAAAGATGTTTTATATTTTTTAGGGGACAAAATCTTAAAATAAGTCTATATATAAAATTTAATAACGTATTGATTTTTCTTATATCAATTATGTAATGGGATAAATCTCTATCTTAGTGGAAAAACTTATGATGATGATGGTTTTGGAATTTCATCTCATTTTTCCTTATGAATGAAAAGGGCTCCGTAAAAAAACTTTGCTTTTTGTGTGAATTTGTAGTGTTAACTAATTTGACAATTAATTGACACTATAAACGACCCACATAGTGGGATAAGGTGCAGTTGATGATGATGATGATGATAAAATTTAATTTCAAAAACTTATGATGAAACTGAAACTGAAAAGTGAAAACACGGTTCTAAAAAGGTTCACGACATAAATGGAGAATTGTATGAACAACTGTATTTAGCAAACAAAATGGGACATAGACAGGAATAAGACAACATACATAACTAATTTTTAGGTTCAATTAATGCTACATGAGAGCAGTTAGCCATATTTCTACAAAGCTTAGTTGACGTATGTGTGCAAGACAAGCTCAAAACATAGGCAGTTGTCACACTCCTAACTCACTTCCACTAAAAAAAAATCTGAACCAAGTTTAATATACAGAGCAGGAAAAAGGATTTCTGGATGAGACAACTTCTGCAGATTAGATCTGAAGATAAACATTAACTGTCCGATAATTAGAAAAAGGTCGAGGTAAGTGGAATCACCATAGCAAAAGAATGCAGATGGGTTCCTGGTTAGCTGAAGTATCTGTGTATTCTGACAAGGTGTCTTCCTCATTGAGTTGTCACACTTTTTGCAAGATTTCGAGGCTGATCAACATTGTATCCCCTTAGAACAGTCAGATGATATGCCAAAAGCTGCATTTGCAAGAAATAAATCGCAGCCAAAGCTTAAATTTTCCATAAAAGTTTCAGGGCTAATGATAAGAAACTCTGAGTAGTAGATCTCATGGAGATACAATTAACCAGTTTTATCAACTTGTTTCTCGACTACGACAAATGACTTTATTTAAGATAAAATAAATCAGGCATTTGTCTTAAACGTCAACAGCTACACAAGTTAGACAGCTTTAGTACAAAATACTTTAGTAAATCCCTTCAAATTGTTGCATGAAGTTGAACATATAGATCTCACCATAAACAAAATAACCATTTCACTTCTCCAAAATAACAGTTTATAATAAGATATTTCTGCCTCATGAAAACCGGTTAACCGCAGCCCCCCACCCCAACAGCCATGAAAGAAAAATGATATATTTAGAAAGAAAGGAATAACTAAATCACCTGCAATGGAACTATGTTAATTACGGGCTGTAGGCAGTCCTCAACTCGAGGAACTTCAATTATCCGGGAAGATCCACCAACGCATACAGATGCTGCATCACCTTTAGTACACATCACTATAAGTCGCCCTTTCCGAGCATGAAGTTGCTGAATGACAGACTGTTGCTTGCTGTCCACCAGAAGAAAATCTAAGAGGCTAGCAATAAAAGTTAAACCACTTTAACAGCACTTCTTTACCAGGGAAGTCTAACCTGAAACAAGCATCACGAGTGGCAATAACAACAATTGGAAGAGTTTCGTCAACTAAAGCCAAGGGACCATGTTTCATCTCACCAGCAAGTATTCCTTCACTGTGCATAAGTGCCACTTCTTTTACCTTCAAGGCACCTTCCAAAGCAGTTGCATAATTATATCCTCTTCCGAAAACAAGAAGTGACTGTTCAGCAATCAGTAATTTAGCAAGATCTTTCATTTCCTGGTCAAGTTTGAGAACCTCTTTCACTTTACCTGCAATTTATAAAACCAAGGTCCATGGTCACAACACATATATCTCCAACAGAGTTTCTATTCACATAACATGTGGAGCGAGCAACCATATCAAACATACTTGGTAAATCAAATAGGCCATCTATTATCGCCCCCCTTCTTGCTTGACTAGAAATTGTGTCATCTCCAATTGCAAGAGCCAACATAGCCATGACTACTATTTGGCTTGTGTATGCCTGTTTATAAAAGTACATAATGAAGCTAAAATAACCGGGAGTGGGTGGCTAATTAGACAGAACAAGAAAAGAAAATATGCAAAACAAAAAAATCGGGTTAATTACAAATAATACCCTTGAGGTTCAGTCTAAAAAAGAAACAGCTATCTTTTGAAAATTATAAATAACCCCTTGATATTTATTTAAAAATAAAACAGCTATCTTTGAAAATTATAAATAACCCCTTGATATTTATTTATATTTTACAAATTGCACCTATTTGGGGAATGGTTGGGGGAGGGGGGGTTAGTATTTTGTTAAGAAACCCCAAATCTCAAGGAGGTTTTGTAATACCTTAAGGGGGGTATTTGTAAATTTGGAAGATAACTGGATCTTTTTGTATTTAGGTTAAACCTCATGGTTAGTTTTTATAATTTACCCATTTTACCTTGGTACTAGCTACACCTATCTCGCAGCCAGCATTTATGTGAACACCGCAGTGTGTATTCCTAGCAATTGCACTACCAACAGTATTAGTGATGCCAACACATAGCGCACCATTTTCTAATGCATATTCTAATGCCTGCAAAGTATCGGCTGTTTCTCCTGATTGACTAACAAAGACGGCTGTATCTTCTCTGTAAATGGGCCCCTGCCTATCCAGCAGATCACTAGCAATCTCCATTGTTACAGGTATTCCTGCATGACAACACTAATTTAGTGGAAAAATCAGTGAAGTTGCAGTTTATGACATAAATATTGTCAACTAAACTAACCGGAAAGTTCTTCTAAAATGGGCCTCGCAGCTAAAGCTGCATTATAACTTGTGCCACAGCCAATGAAAACTATCCTTCTGCTTCTCCTAATGGTTTTAAGATGATCTTTTAACCCTCCCAAAAGGACACTCTTGGCTTTACATGATCCTCCACGTATAAGCCGCCCTCTCATTGTTGTTGTAAGCGATTCTGGTTGCTCATGAATTTCTTTCTGCATGTAGTGCTCGTACTTCCCTTTATTTATTTGTTCAACCTCCATTTCCAAAACTGACAGTGCACGTTGGACAGAAGCGGGCCTTATTAGAGTTCCACCAGATTTACCTTTACCGTGGTCGAACTTGAAAATGGACGCACCTCCATCCTGGACCCAGCAGAACCAATATAAGTAAAGCCCATGTTGGGGAGATTTCAATAAAAGTCTTGCATGTTTGAAAAGCTTAAAAGAAAACTATTTATTTCACAATCAATCATCTCCATAGCAAACTTGTGAAAGCACTCTTTCAACAAACAAACATAGAAAAAGCAAAAGAATGTTCATTTCTTCTAGATAGTTAATCACTTAATCTAGTGAGAACAATAATTGCAGGAACTTGGTGCTTCTTACTGATAAAAGGTAAGGCAAACTGCAGGCATTCAGATAAAGAAAGCATCAAGAAATTTGAATGTTTTTCTAAGAACACTGCAAGACAGAATAATCGAGTCATCTGGTTTTCATACTAGTTACTTGAAACTTTCTTAAGTGTAAGGTAAAATCAAAGATAATGTAGAATTCACTTTGGAGAAATTGGAGAGACTTTTGTAAAGTTTGACCATGAACTTTTAGGGAATGGCCCCTCGTTTTTCAGATCATAAACAAGAAACCAAATTTCAATAAATCTGAGAAATAGTTTTATTTTTTGAGAAATTTGTGCAACTTTACTGCATGTAATTAACTTTTTAGTGTGCGGAAAAGGAAAAGGTGATACAGCTTCCAGTGTTGGCATGGAGAGTTCCAAATACAGTTTCAGATCTTTGAACATTTGAGACATAGTGTAACCTGATTGATGGAGGTAAAGCAAGATAAACAGGGTTAGGATCATACTCAAACGATTTACCATCCTGAGATTGTACATCTCATTTGTTAGGTTTGTCAATCATACATCATGGGATTTAAATAGCAATACTTTGATTTTCCAAAACTCTCTCCAATTTACCAACACTTCACCCAAATCTAAATATTCAATATGAAATTGTTTATGGGCCTTTTCTGTAGTTTATGGAAAACCAAGGGGTCGAAATTGTTTCTTCTTCATAACCAGACTGGTATTTGTAAGATTCTGGGGAGGATTTTTAATGTTATGTAACTTGTGAAATTTGTGAACAATACTGCAAGGGCATTTTTGGATTTTCAGGTCCATATTTTGATGAAATCAGCAATTTCCGTTAGGTCACTAATGGTTGGGGTAAAATATTAGACGGAATCAAACCTCAGGGATACTATTTGCAATGTTGAAACTTAAGCTAGTTTTTTTGTAATTACCCCAAACTTAGGGGTACCTTTTGTAATTAACCCTTAATCTAATGCATGACTCCATTGTTACATTTTCCGAATGGTAAGAGAGGGAAGACAGTTGTACTCTCCTCATGTCGCTACTGAGATTAAGGCTATCAATGTTTACAATAAAAAAAAAAAGCACTGTGATAATATTATTTGGGCTTGCATAAATTAAATGGAAAAACCTAATTCATTCAGTCACCTCCAAGAAATTAAGATTGTTTTATGGCTGACACCAATTTGTCACAATTTTGCATCATAAATGTCCACAATTGCTTGAAGACCCCAGCAAACATATATATACCCATGTTCTTATTTCATATCTTTTCTGAAAATGAAATAGAACGAAAACTTCCATTTCATGACTTCTCTCAAACGAAATACGGAGAAAAAGAAAAGAGAACTAAATCAGAAGATCAGGAAGTCAGTGCATTTCTCCGGTCCTTCCAGATATTTAACGCAATAACCACTGCGTGATACTCTTTTACGAGCTTGGAGCCAGTTTAATTGTCAATGGAACCATTAAAATATATGGAAATTGGATACTGTAATCAAGTAAAACAACAAAGTACCTTCAGGTGAACAACTTCACCATCCTCAATCACCAAGACCTTTTGGTGTGCTCCACCAGAGCACTGGCGTCACTTGACAAAAAGAGTTCCTTTGGTTGTCCATTGCTTGAAAGAAATTTTGTATCAGTAAAAGATGCTCTACTGGCCTCTCCTGTCAACTCCTGCAATACAAGCAATGTCATTTTCCAAAACAAATGTACGTAAGATTACATCCTCAATTTTTTGTCTTTAATTGGCAGAAACAGCGAGCTTGTGCATCCAAACAAACAAACAGCTCTGCAGAATATAAAGACCAAAAATCCTAGAAAAAGATGCTCAATTACTTAAATAAGATGCATGGAACTGACTCAATAGTCCACTGAGGAACATAGTTTATCAAATCTCAGCCAGGGAGTGCCAAATATGCCAACGAACTTCCCATCCCCCCCACCCCACCCCAAAATCATACATGATGAATACAAATGATGTATGCACATAATGACCTTTATAAGAATAAGAAATTAGAATTGAAACAATATATATTAAAGAATAAAGAGTAAGAAACCAAAAAAAAATGACAATATATCCGCAATAAATGAACCCATATTTTCTTGATGATCCACCTCTGAAATAAGATATATTCTGATAAATCAAAATCAAAATCAAACAAGACTATTTGTAAAAAGACCGAGCAGCCTTAGCATATGGTGATACAAGAAATGAGAAGGACCTTCACTCTGACCTAATGAAGTGTTCCATGCAACTGAAATCATAATGTAGAACACAAGTATAGTTGAAGCCCAGTCTCCGCTAACACATAAGCTCGTCTCTTTTAAAAAAACATCCTCCAACTACTCTTCATATAAAACTTCTTGCCCCACTATGCAAAAATAATGTTTCTATGTAATTTTTATTGCACAAGGGGTGGATCCGATGCCAAGTGGGGAGGTTCTCAAGTCAAAGAACTAACTATTTACAACACAGACTTTACATGATTTTTTAAAGTCGACAGATCAGAATGTCAGAATAAAAGTATGGATAATCCAACCACAAGAAGCTAAAACGGTAACAAAGAGATTCCAAGAGAAAACTATAAATTAGATGAACTGATAAGTTTTAAGGTAAATGTTTTGAAAGAGACATGACTTACTTTTACGCCAAAGAGCAACGGACTACCACGTTTGCATGCAATCAATTCATTGGGATAATGCCGGCTTTTGAAAATGAGAGCATATGCTCCTTCGAGATGCCTCATTACTTGAGCACAACTTGACTAAATGTCACACTCTTGTCACCTACACCAAACAGTTGCATAATGCGAACTATTAAGAAAAAATATAAAAGGATAAACTAAAAGAAAAGATAAAGAGCAAGTGCTTGTCAAATTATTATAAAAACCTCAGTTGATTCAGAAAAACCAATGGGAACAAAATAAGGGCAAAGTAGATGTCTCAGATATTATTCACCAGATGAAGAAAGAAAAGGATGAAAAACAGAGTTGCAAAACCACCATACTTCGTACTAAGGTTGCATAAAAGTTCTCTACTCCTGAATGCAGTTGTAAACTCATGCTTCAAATGAACATTAAGTACTTCAAAGAAATAAAAGAGATATTTATTGTAATAAGCCAATAACAGTGAATAATGGAACATGTCACTCAATCAACTCATGTCCCCCAAAATCCTGCACAATAGGACACACAACTAACCAGCAACTTAAGTTAATATATTTTTATTACAAACATCATTAAAATGGAAACCAAAACTATCTACTAACCCTCATTATTATATTTTTACTACCATTTTCATAATTAATATGGGATCCACAACTATAACTCTCATTAACATATTCTTATTACAAAATATATTATTAATAAGAGATCCACTACCCAAGATTTCTTATATTCAAAATATCTAACTCATGAAATACTAATTGAGGACCTCACCAGTACCAAAATCACTTAATAATATATACATATACTTTGAAAATGATTCCATCGAAACAATAAACTAAACATAATTTTACTTTCTTAATCCTAAATTTTCTTGAAAATAACCATCCAAACATATTTTTAATTTCACACAGAGTTCAATAAAGCTCCACTAGAAAAGCTAGAAATGGCAATTCTCAATCGAAAGAAAACCATATGAGCTCAAACCTCCCAGTCCCCCAGGGTGTGGGTTTGGGAATCATTTCCATCCCTAAATTGACTTTGTATTTATTTTCTGAAGTAAGTATGAAAATGGTATATCTTGAGAAATGCTGAACTTTTTAATAGAGTCAATTCATCACAAATTATAGGATTATACTTTGTTAATGTTAAAGTTGCTCAACTTTTAATGAGCTGAATAGAGGTAAAATACACCATTTCCACACATTGTTCATTTTACTTGATGCAATATGTTCTTTGCGCCTTATTGGTCTCCGTAAAATAACAACCATGAGGGGAAGGAAGACAGAAGAATGAAATGAAAAGACACTAGAATTAAAGCAATAATTAGTTCTTTTACAGTCGCAAGACCAATATACCTTCCTCATTTGCATTATCAAAGACAAACTTTGCAAGCTTTGGAATGACTTCTGTATCTGTATCAGATTCAAAGGTGAAACCATGTCGAACTAGTGTCTCTTTTAACACCTATAGATCATGAAATAGTACAATAATAGCATGAATGAGAATCAGATAACATGCAAGTATGATGAAGAAATGAAAGTTATAAGCATCAAAGGAATAAAAGGCCAATTCTTTCAGCACAATAAATTTTAACTAACAAAATAACGTTAATGATAGCAACCCCACTTTGACAGCTAGTTTAGTTAGGTGTGTTCCTAATTAATACCTAATGTCGATGTCTAGCTGTTTCAGGATATTATCATGTTATTTGGTTGGAGTAAAACTAGACTTATGTCTTCATTAAAACTAGATGTACTTAGGGGTATTGATTTCTAAATAATAAATCTATGGATGTCCATCGATATATACTGACATCAGCTTCTGCAGATAATTCTCTCCCTTATCAGCCCTAATATGAGCCTTTGAGTTGAGTATCCATATTGATTCTCATTCTTTTGACACTTCTTCACCATCAAGAACTTAGCAGATTCCATGGAACGGTGTAATTGTTAGTCATCATCCCATTTAACCATCCTTTCGTAAAAGTATGCTGGACCTTAGTGTAAGACATAAAACTAGCAATTGAGTTCACAGCCCTCTAGTTCCAGTTCAACTACATGTCACTTAACTTTCCCAACTTCCCAAGGTCATAACATCACTTGTGCCAGTTCAAGTACACGTAATTTCACCTTCAGCAACCCATGAATCGACGTCAAGGTGATAGATACTATGATTTAACCTGATCTCAAGGCAGGCTATAGAAAGCTGGATTTTTTCGTTAATGGTTATTGTCAGAAGTAGTCATCTCAAATGGCACATTCATTTCTTTAATTTTATTTCAGTTAACTTAAAGTCATCAACTTTGTTAACAACTCTGATTTAATATTTACAAAATCAAAGTCATGAACTTTATATTACAAATAAATCTGAAATATATATATATATATATATATATATATCTGATGTTACAAGCTTTAGAAGTTATTATTGTGATAATCTTCATCATAACAACTCTTTACCAAGGCTAGTTTGAAGTTAATTATCTATTACTGATTAAAACTATGAAAACAATGCTCATAAATTTTAACCTATTAACTCCCCTTTCTCATTCCCGTGATGAGCAAACTCAGCTCCCTACTTGAATTAAATCTCAAAGCCACACAGTTATATATATTAGGAAGGACATATCTTTTGAAACAAATAATATTTCAAAGTTATACCTCCATAATTAAACTATATAACTTCTTGAACGAAATATATCTCTGAGTCCTACAGCTATAGCTACAACTAATTACAGATATCACCTATTATCACTTATGTTCCCCTTTCATGTTACATGAACGTATGTTTTAATGAGCATTGCTTCCTTGAAAAAATAAACAAATAAATTGGGAGCAATAACATATTGCTGAAATATGAGAAGTCGCAGTGAGAGTTTATATCAACCAATGATTAGCATGTATAGAATATTGAAGGCAACAACTATATTCATGCAAAAATCAGTCAAAAGAACAAAGTTCATTGGCATCATCTGATCGGGCATTTGTAAAAAAAAAAAAAAAAAAGAGAAATGGCAGCAATCAGAAAGGGCAAATCAACCTCATAATTGGTTATAACTCCATTATGAACAACCACGAACTCGTTTCCAGCATCAGATGTCTGAGGATGACTATTCCTCGGAGCTGGTTCTCCATGTGTAGCCCAGCGAGTGTGTGCTATTCCAGCATGAATCGAAAATGACTCTTCCAAATTTAAATCTGTAGCAGCAACCTCTGAAAATATGAACTGAAAATAATCAATACCAAGGAAGGTAAAAGTAAACATGAATGTGAACTCAATTATGAAGAAATTTACAAGCTTTCAGAGAACAAGCTAGAAGGCAACATCAACAGGTACCAGATATTTAGCATCATATACCAGATAATCCCAATGCACGATAAGTAACCGAGTAAATATTTCTTGGGGTCAGTTGAAAAGCAAAATAGCTGGTAAGATTTCAAATTTATCCTGAATGCATCCAACTTTTTTAAAAATATATTATGCCATCCCAGGCACCGGAACTGTATGGATTACGATTTCAGAAATTGACATTCCATGACAAAGTGAAGTTCCACAATACGTTGAAAAACATGCAATATGAATGCATAATAGGTTCATTCTCTCAAGAATTATAGATTAACTTGAAATATACGCCTTATTGTTGACTCCTTTGAATAGCATATTTGGTTTCTGAGCAAAAATATCTTGGAATGATTCTTCAATTTGAAAGTTACTTCTTTATTGAGAAGATAGCAAGTATAGATAAGTAGTCTATTGGTTCGGAAGATTCGACTTGTTCAGATTCAAGGTCCAGCTTCACTTGCACTAAGTGGCTACCTTTAGCTGAATTCCAAATTTAATAAGCTAAGAAACCAAACTAATACAAAGAAAACAGAAGAAAACCAAACCAATAACAGGAGCAACTGAACTTTTACCCAACAAGAAAAACGTAAGATGGTAAAGCTACAGATCAACACCACTACTACAAGTCTACAACCGAGCACTTGATTCTGATATAATCCCTTATATAGTCTCTATGATAATCTTGAAATGACTGTGCAGAATAACCTATGACTTGAATTATCTTATCACTCCTATTTAGTTTACTAAACTAATTGAAAGCCAGACATATGAAGCAGTTAAAACAAGATTTCATTCACACCACCATGATCCTCATCAAATAATGAAGCCCAATTACACTAGTAAATCAATTTTTGTGGGAATAAGCCTTACGAATCTCGTATTAAATGCTAAACCCACAACACACAACCAGTCGCGAAACATGAAATATCCCACAAAATCCAATTTCAAAAATAATTTCGGGAATGAAAAAATAACCTTGGTAGACAGATTTGACGAGGGACTCGATGTTGCCTTCCTGCCGAAAGACGAGAGGCGGTGGGATAACATCTGCATTTGAGGAATCGAGAGAGGAATCAATTGAAATTCCGGCGGAATCATAGCCTCTGTACTCCAAGCGCCGGAGGCCATTGAAAAGGACTTCCAAAATGTAGCGCCTCTCTCTGGTGATGTTGAAATTCAAATACGCGAAAATCCCGCACATAATTTTTTTCTCCGAAAATTCGACTTTCTTTGTTTGTTTTCCCGGAATCAGCAAACGAGAATGTAGAAATATGGAGGGAGAAGAGGGTGGGATTGGAATTTTGTGGGATTTGGATTTTGACTCTGCTTTTTGAACAGGTCAGTTATGGTGGTGTGTTCTGACCAATGAGGGCTTTTGTTTGTGCCCATGTGTCCAAATATGTCTGCTGATATGGAAATTTGCAAGTTGCAAATGTTTGCTTTGCAATTGTCAATTGTGGAAATTTCAAAGAAAAATAGGGGAAATTTGATAGAGAAAACAAATGAAATTACTGGATACTTAACTCAAGATCCATGATAATTCCAACCATTCTATTTCAAAGTAATAGAAATATTTATTGAATATTCCTTATTATTTGAGTATAGTAACTATATTATTAAATCAAATATTTATGAACATAGTATTATAAGTATATATTTAGTTAATTAATATAATATTTTTAATTATTATAACTAAATGACTAAATCTATGCTATATTAAACTAATAACAAGATTTTTCTTTTTTTTGACAGAACTAACAACAAGATAAATAGGATAACCCTGTTAGTTTGATCCTCATGAGTTGGATGGATTGCCTAAATCTTGACATCAGATTGAAGATAAGATAGGATAATCTTGTTGGTTTGATCTTGACAGTCGGATGAATTGTCCTAAATTCTGACCATCTGATTATTTATTAGTATTAGTTTTATTTGAAATGTGCGATTCGTATGTTTATTTTAATGTAATGTAATCCTTTTTTTTATCAGCTTAATTGTCTTGTGTTTAAGTTTTAAAACTTCATATATCATAACTTATATAAATAGTGAAATTATAAACTCAAATAATTAAATTTTATTAAATTATTTAAAAAATTATTTATACAACTAGGATAATACATAATATTTTTTTGTATATTTTAATATACCAAAACTTATTTGATTAATCAAACCCACACAACAAAAATAAAATAAAATAAAACAAGTTTGGCGCATGAAGAGTGCAGCACTATAACTTGCACCGAGATGCCTTTGGGCTTTGGGAATGGCGCCTCTGTAGGAAGGCGATTTCGCGCCAAAATGGCGTTGGCGCACTGAATAGCGCCTCGTTGGAGAGGCCAACAATTTGAGATGGTTATAATCACAAATATCTTATCTTTCTGAAAAGTTGATATTCTGGATATGGATCGTAAGGTCGAAGACGGGATGAAATCCAATCCAACGTTTGAGATGATTTAGTGCAGAAATCTTAGAAAGGCAGAAGCACTTTAGGTTATAGCTCGTACGAGGCAGAAGTGTTGACGAATACTCATTCTTCCAATTTACCATCGGAAAATGAATTTGAATGTCGGAGGTGGCTCTAATGTTACTTATCCGTCGTCTTCTTCTTCTTCTTCATCATCATCATCATCCATGAGTGACAGTGACGATGAACTAGAATCGGAACTTCGAAATATTGATGATAAAATAGAAGAAGCACTGATACGTCGCATGATTTCCAACAACCTCCTCCTTCTTGCCTATCTCAATCGGCGAGAGAACGTCATTGCAAGAAAGAGGAAAAGGAGGCAGAAAAAGAATCTGTTAAAAGGCCAGCAGAGAAAGAAATCGATCCCTCCCAGCCGCCATGGCGAAACCTCTCGTGCTGGAAAAGGTAATTCTCTCGTTGCGCCCACATAATTTGACTTTGAATTTGAATGTAAATGTATAAAATTTGGTCAATTTCTGAGTTTATGTGTCACTGGTTGTTGAAGGGAAGAGAGTGGTAAAGCCCTCGAAGGAGACCAAAGAGATGGATGGTGATGCGGTAAAGCCTTTGGAACACTATTTACTCGTAGCAAATCTGATGCAAAAATGAGCTTTAGATGCTATATTATCTCAATTATTAGGTTTACACTTTTGGGGCCAGATAACAGTTTTAAGACCGATGAAAATATTAAGGACTATATTATTCGCATGAGGATAGTATGTAATTGTAAAGTAATTCGAGTTATATGATTAGTAAATAGCCATCAAATATGACAGAACAGCCTACGATTTACTATTTTGTATGACTTTTGATTGTGCTGATACATTAGTTTGTCTTTATCAGCATTGAGTCGATAAACTCTTATGATGGAGAAGGATTTTCACGGCGAGATTTATGGATAGGAAAGAAGAGTAGGTATGGAAGATAATAAATTACACAAGCTAATCTCTTCTGCTATGTTGCAAATCCTTGGAAGCTTGACCTCATAAACAACCAATGGACTTAACTAAACTGCAAACTACCTTCTTTAGTTCAGACAACACCTGAACTATTAATTTTAGTTTCTAGGGCCCTTGAAGTAAGTGGTGCAACTGATTTTTGTTTTCTGGCCTTAAATTAAAGCAATCATATGTTTTTATAGAGGTTGCTATGGTCATTAGGAATACTTCACTTATCTTTGTAATTCCACTATATTCCTCAAGTGAACTAAAAGTTGAGCGTTTATGGTATGTCTTTAAAGGTACTTCACCGGTGCTGATAAAGAAAAGGAATTCATTTTTGCTGGTTATCATCAATCAGTCAGGGTAGTTCATTAAGTCAATAAAATTCATCATTCTGTTAGTTATTTATATTCATCCTCGATATTTTACTTTTTCGTGTTGTTGAGTGAAATAGTCCTCATTTGACGACTAAGAGAGCACTCTAAGGCCCATTTGTAAATTAAGAATGATTGAATAATAACCAGCTTTATAGTTTGTTACTCTTTCAATTCTGGGATATATTAGAAGCCCGTGTCTTAAACACATGTATAAGCCAAATCCTAGTAAGTTGTTTTTATGTTCGCACCTTATCCCACTAAGCTTGGATTAAAAAATGACCTGACTACAATACCCTCAAATATTAATTAATCACCCTGTTCCTGAAATAGTCAACCTCCTCCCTCATGTCCCCCCACCCCACATGGCTTGGATTAAAAATAGCCAACACCCTCAAATATTAATTAATCCCCTCTCTCCCTTCATCCCAATTTATCTCTCTGCACTTAAATATATATATATATATATATACACACAATACGTGTGAGAATGTTTAGAGCTGGCATTAGGTGTTGGGCTGAAGTTTGGTTAGTGGAGGGAGGTAGAGTTGGGATCGGTGTGTGAGCAGTGGCATATGGTCTCGACTCTTTGACTGGATCGACAACATGGTTGTTGAGATCTTGCGTGAGTTGAATATTAAGGCTGCACAGTGGAGATTCTGGATTGGGTTCGGCTGAATAATTATTTATGGGCCCTTCTTAGGCCTATCTCATATCTATAAAATGGGCCTAGGGACACCATTATTGTTCCTAGGCCGGTTCCAGGTGTACTGGGCGTGGTCTGGGCCTGTTTAAGTCAGCCCAATTGACACATTTACATTTGGGTTGGGATGAGATCGGGCTGCATTGTATTTTGGAATTTGATCAACTTATATGTTTAATGCAAATCCATCTATGAAAGATCCGAGCGACACCAAGTGCAAGTTAACTTGAGTTCTTGAAGACTTTGTATTCGAGTTATTCAGTTTCTTGTATTTGTCTATCTAGATTAGGAGTTTGTTTTCGTTGTTTTGAGTCAGTTGTTTGGCCAATTCTATGTAGGGCCGAACTTAGGTGAGTTCATTGAATCTAGAATAAAGGAAGTCAATCAAGTGTAGCAGTCAAACGTTCAGCGAACGAGAAGATGGCAGAAAGGGGTCTTCCAGGAACGACCATTGAACGATCAACCTTCAGAGGACCTGTTTCAGCGAATGACCACAGAACCTCCAGGAGAACGAGCATTGAACGCTCGTTCAAGCCACAAACAAGCAGTGGCGGATGGATTGAGGAGGAAATTGTTCCATTTGGAACAATCATGGAGTGGAACTCATTCCCTCTTGAACGAGATGAAGAGAATGAGCAGCCTTGCTTGTTCAAGCCATGAACGTTCATGAGAGGACGACTAGGGAACGGTGGTTCCCTTTAGACAGAAGCTGGAGCGTCGTTTCGTCTTGTTTCAACATGTTTTTGTGTTTTTTATTTCTTTTCTTTTGTGTTCAAAGTCCGACATGTTTATGACTTTTTTTTCTTTCTAGTTAGAGTTTGTTTTGAGTCACCTATATAAGGTAAACACTTTGTTATTTTCATTAACTTATGTTTAATTGATAAATTGATTAATAAATTTTTGAGATTCTGCTCAAAACTTTGGTTTTCCCAATAGCTTCAAGATTGTTCATCTTACAAATTCTGACCTATCAAACAAACTTCCGCATTAGATTGTGGCGTCTTCACATACCGAGGATTCTGCTTTCTAGGCAACAGGTCGATGTTTCATCTTCAAAACTGAAACTAGTCAGGATATTGGGTTATTCAACATATTGTTGAAGGGTTGTATGCACAGGTTGCTACTGTTCGCATCAATGTTAAGTTACCATTTGATTGTACTAGCACTGATGTACAACCTCGATTGCTCATCCTTCTTATCTTATGGTGTACTTAAAAAAAAGAAAGGGCTGGACCTCAAAAACCTATTAACTGCTGCGGATGTTAGTTATAAATTTCCTGTACATTCATCTGTGACTAATTCTAGTGCTTCTTTCGAATTTTATGTTTACGGTAAACTCAAAGGATGACTATCATCTCTCTACTGGACATTGTAGATTGTGCAGATCACTTCTTCGTGGTCTCTTATCTTCTGTCACAATTCACATAAGATACTATTCTTGTTGAATTAGTTTTTAGGTAGGAACCTAATTTCAATATTATTTCTTGTGCAGGTTATGTCAACTATAAGCCATTGATGACACTAGAATAAACACAGCTGCAAATTTAGGAGATTGATAATTAGGAAATTGAGCAAGTTATAGAAAAGAATAAGGACTGTTTGACAGACAATTTAAAAAGAGAATGCTTACATGGATAACAGTCGTCTAACCTTATATGTGGTGACACCTAGAAAGCACGGCTCTCTTATGATATTCAGCATTGTGCGTAATAAAAGTTCCCTGAACTGTAACTCCAAATTTTGGGTAACTACTGCTTTTCTTTAAGGCTTGGCTTGATTTCTTCTTTTCTTGAGTGAAGTTGCTAGCTCTGATGTTTATACGTGTTATATTTGGTGCTGCTACACCTTCTTTAGCATAATGTTAAAAATGATGGAAGTTCTTGTCTGAACTGTTACTCTTGAAACTCTTGTTTGAAGTCTTGTGTTCGTAAAGCACATTTTAGATTGTGCTATTAACAGCCTTATTTTACATAATTTTGATTAGGAGTCAAGCAAGTTCATTAATAACTGCAACGAGGAAAAGGCCGCTACTGCTGCTATCGAAGACGGTGGTGAATCGAGTATCATCAAATCACAGCCAGATTCCGCGAGTGGTGCTAAGTAGTAGATGGCAATAAAACTGCAGCCATAATATGTTGCTACGCGAGTTTGCAAGTCAAAAGTTCGGTTCGTCGTGACTGCCCTTTTCGTAGATCACTTTGGTTAGCTTGTGCGGAGGTAGTATGTTTTCTGGATGCCAATCACCTCTGTAAATTAACACAAGATATTCAAGAGGTACGAAGAGATGGAAATTTTGCATGTCTTGCATTGCAGACTAGCAAACTAAGACGTTATTTATGTTGCCCTGTGTATGGTTTATTCCTCTGATTAGTACTACCCGGTTGCTCATGATATAAGAACTTGATTAGGGCTGCAAACGAGCCGAACCGAGCCGAACAAGAACAAGATCGAGTTCGGTTATCGGCTCGAGTTCGGTTCGAGCTTTCATAATTGAGTTCGAGCTCGGCTCGTTTGAAAATTATTAGGTTCGCGAACAGTTCAAGCTCGACTCGTAAAAAGCTCGTTTAATATATTCAACGAGCTTAGCTCGAGTTCGGCTCGTAAAAGGCTCGTTTAAGCGTCAATGAGTTTTAGCTCGAGCTCGGTTCGCAAAATCTCGTTTAAGCTTTAACGAGCTTAGCTCGAGCTCGGCACGTAAAAGGCTCGTTATATGCTCGAATAGCTCACGAAAGCAAACTTGAGTTCGTTAAAGATCGAGTTCGAGTTCGAGTTCGAGTTCGCGAGCCTGTAAACGAACATGTTCGCGAACTTTCGAGCCGAATATCTATAAGCTCAAGTTCGTCTTGTTTAAAAGTTCGAGCTCGAATTTTAGGCTCGAGTTCGGCTCGTTAAGCCCGACAAATGTTATCGAACGAATATTATTCCGAACCGAGACCCAAATAGCTCGCGAGCGGCTTGGTTCATTTGCAACCCTAAACTTGATCGAAATCATTGAAAGGGAGTACTGCACTACTGCTATTGCCTCTGCTGTGTATTTGTCTGTATTTTTTTAATTTATTTAAGGGTTAATTACAAAGAAAATTTTGAGGTTTGGGTATTTACAAAAAGAAAACCGGAGAAATTTCAAAAGTTACATAAACCCATTGACCTTTGGGTAATTGTAGTATTTCTATAAATATAAGGGGTATTTTATGGTTGAAATGTTTTTTGCTCATGGAGGTAAAAATTTAAGGCAAAATCAAATCTATCGAGCCATAAAATATTTCAACAAAAGACAAAAACAAATCCACTAACTGTTTTCAATCGGGTTTCTGAAATTACAAAATTTGTCTTTGTTTTTTTTAATAAATACCCAAACCTTAAAGAGTTTTTTGTATGTGATTATCCCTATTTTTAATAAATGCTGTGTCATCCTGCCTTAACACAGTTACACGTGTCACTTGAACAAAAAAATGGAGAAAAAAAAAACTTGTCTAGAATGTAAGTGCTATAGAGGCATGGTGATATTTGTTGGAATTTGGTTTTTGATAAATTGGGTGTTGACCCGATTTTGACCAAATAATTAAGTGGTTTCCATTAGTGAAAAATGGAATTAAATTATTTGTAAAAATTCTACTAAAAGAGTAGATGAGAATAGCATTTGGAATTTCTCAAAACCGATTCCGGGTGAATGAGAAATTAATGTTAGAAGTTAGCCACTTAATACAAATAAATGGTATGGAAAATGGAAAATGTGAGGAAGGAGAAATGCTCTATCCCACATAGGAAAAATGAGGCAAAGTTGCACACTTAATATATCCCAAGTTGGACATATGGGTTTGGGCCATTGGGGGCACCCATGTTTTTAAAGTGGTGATGACCTACATGCTTATGGGTTTGGTTCATAACACACACGCCGCCGCCGCTCGCCGGCTCGGGTCCAGGTCGTGGGCCTGGGCTTGGGCCCTTATTCTTTTTGGACCAAAAACCTTTAAAATTAAATGTTTAATTAATTTTTGTAATTAATTAAATAGATTTAATTAATTTTCGTAATTAATTAAATGAGTTCAACCTGGGAAAGATTCGGCCCCGCGCACGGGCGGGAGCACGACCCGATCGCCCGCAAAGGTTTGAAGTAGCACACGGGCTGGAGCACGGCCCGTGCGGTCGGGTCGTGCTCCCTATAGAGACTTTGCGCCCCAGCGCGCGAGCAGGCGCACGGCCCGTGCTCCGGGTCGTGCGCTCCTGAACAGGTGCGTCTGTTCAGTGAAAATGTGCATTTTCGAGCCTACAAACGCGATTTTCCGTACGGGCACTTCATTGCCTATATTATTGAAGCCCTTGTAGATGAATTAACACACGAAAATACTCAGATAATAACCGATCATTCTGCATACAAAGCATATTGATCATTATCTTCCTTTGTAGCTTGAAAGTCTAAACACTTGTGTTGTTCGCTGTGTTTCGAGTTTGCAAGTGTTGTAAACTCGAGACGTAAAAAGTCGTTGTATCTTAGAGGCGAGCGCCGGAACCGTAAGCACTCGGTATATAGGGCGTTTTCGTCTTGCGGAGACAGAATCTAATTCGGCCTCGACTTAAACCATACACTATATCCCAGCCATTTTTCTTCACAACCAGAAACCTTCACCGTATATTTTACCCAACAATCGCAAGACGAAAATTTATCTGTTTCTGTTGAAGACGATGGCTTCAGGATCGTTCACTCCGAAGGTTGTTGCTCCTGCTCTTGGCGAGAAACCGGTGAAGTTCTCCGGTTCCGACTTCAAGAGGTGGCAACAGAAGATGTTGTTCTACGTGACAACTTTGGGGCTGTCTCGTTTTCTGAAGGAGGAACCCTGTCGTTGGTGATGAAGAATCCGACAATGAACGGAGAATCGATGTGGATGCTTGGCATAACAGTGTTTTCCTTTGTTGGAATTATATTTTGAACGGACTAGACGATGCCCTCTACAACGTCTATAGTTCGTTCAAAACGTCCAAAGAGTTGTGGAACTCTTTGGAGAAGAAATATAAATCAGAAGATACCGGTGCAAAGAAATTTGTAGTCGGTAAATTTCTGGATTATAAGATGGTTGACACCGAGACGGTGATTAGCCAAGTGCAAGAAATACAAATCATACTTCACGACTTAGTGTCTGAAGGGATGATTCTGAATGAGTCGTTCCAAGTGGCTGCGATTATCAAAAAATTGCCGCCATCTTGGAAAGATTTTAAGAACTACCTCAAGCACAAGCGAAAAGAAATGGGGCTTGAGGATTTGATAGTTTGACTTCGGATTGAGGAAGACAACCAGGATTTCGAATGGAAAGTGGCAAATGTGGGGGTATGATCATACTTTGTGGAACACGGTGGAGTTTTACATTTGCATTATTAAATGTAACAGAAGGTGTTGCCAAAAGTGTTGTAAACACTGAAACCACATTTGCATGAGGTGTTGTCGAGAGTGTGTAACACTAAAAGGCAGACACCGTAACAAGTTGAATCTGAAGTCTTACTAAAGATGTGATAACATCAAAGGTTACACACCTTGTAAAAGATGGTGTTGTTGGAACTAAGATCTGAAATTGGGTAGAACGAGATTCTAACTGGATTGTCGGGACAATGTTCCAACAAAATAGAATAAAAATGGCCGAGAGTCATAAGAATTCTGGATGATCTTGTGTTAAACAAGATATCAGAAGTTGAAAGGGGAGCTTTACTTTTAGCAAACCACATAAAGGAGATTGCCTTGAAATGTGGGGGTGCTTTGGAAAAAGTAGAAGCGCCGAATGAAATAAATTCAGCATTTATGATATAAGTGATGGTACGATCATTAAATCAAGAAATGTTGTATAAAATATGTTTTTTTAAAGAAAAGAGGTAAGTCTAGATGTTTTTGTCTTAAACATAATACCATTAGACAGTTGATTTCAAATGGGGTTATTTCGGTTGACTACGTGAAGTCAAAGGAAAACCTTGCGGATCCGCTTTACGAAAGCATATATCGAGATCAACTGTATAAACTGTTACGGGAAATGGGTTTAAAATCCACAACTTAAAGAATGTTCATAAGCGGTAACTCAACCTTGTGAATTGGAGATCCCAAGACGTTGGTTTGATGGGACAACTAAGTTATGAATGTTCATTCAACACTTGAAAATGTGTTAGCTCATTCTCGATACATCCAAGTGAATGTAAACCTCTTGAATGTGGTGAGGTTAAGTTTAAGACTTTTAATGATTCATATACCGTAAGGTGGAGTATGGCAGATATACTTCTTGATAGGAGATCACTTATATAAGTGAGAATTAATGGCCGCTTCAAAAGAAACACTTATGAACCTAAGATATGGTCCGGGTAGAAATGGACACAACGTGAGAACAACAAGTGTTAGAGTTGTTATGTGTATAAATCTTGTTGTCTCGGTTTACACAAACAACTAAGTAGTTCTGACATCGCATCATCGCGTCACTCAAGCAAGAACCGAATCAGATAGTATTTTACTAAGGAAGGTTCAAAGCCACAAGCTACCTATCCCGATGCAATAACGATTCGCCAAGATTTTCAAGTGAATTTGCATACACTCATGCATTAATTTCATTCATGTGGGGGATTGTTGGAATTTGGTTCTTGATAAATTGGGTTTTGACCGATTTTGACCAAATAATTAAGTGGTTTCCATTAGTGAAAAATGGAATTAAATTATTTGTAAAAATTCTACTAAGAGAGTAGATGAGAATATCATTTGGAATTTCTCAAAACCGATTAGGGTGAATGAGAAATTAATGCTAGAAGTTAGCTCACTTAATACAAATAAATGGTATGGAAAATGGAAAATATGGGAAGGGAGAAATGCTCCATCCCACATAGGAAAAATGAGGCAAAGTTTGCACACTTAATATATCTCAAGTTGGACATATGAGTTTTTGGGCACCAAAGTTTTTAAGGGGTGAGGATCTACGCTTGTGGGCAGTGCGTTTGTTCGATAAAAATGTTATTCTTTTTTGGACCAAAAACCTTTAAAATTAAATGTTTAATTAATTTTTGTAATTAATTAAATAGATTTAATTAATTTTATAATTAATTAAATGAGTTCAACTGGGAAAGCCGCCCAAGACGGGCGGAGATACTGCGATCGGGTTGTGCTCCGCCGCAAATAATATTAGGGTCGTGATCATTTTGCGCCCCCTTTGTAGTCGTGCGCTGAACATGTGTGTAAACATTGGTGAAAATGTGTCTTTCGAACAGCGATTTTTGCAACGGGCACTTCATTGCCTATATTATTGAAGCCCCTGCAGATGAATTAACACACGAAAATACTCAAATAATAACCGATCATTCTGCATACAAAGCATATTGATCATTCTCTTCCTTTGTAGCTTGAAAGTCTAAACACTTGTGTTGTTCACTGTGTTTCGAGTTTGTAAGTGCTGTAAACTCGAGACGTAAAAAGTTGTTGTATCTTAGAGGCGAGCGCTGGAACCGTAAGCACTCGGTATACAGTGCGTTTTCTTCTTGCGGAGACAGAATCTAATTTTGGTCTCGACTTAAACCATACACTATATCCTAGCCATTTTTCTTCACAACCAGAAACCTTCACCATATATTTTACCCAACAATATTCATGTTGAATGTTGTACTAAGTATATTGCTAATGGGGTGATGGACAAGTATGAAATGAAATTTAGTCCATTATTCACATATGTGTATTGTCCAACGGATATGTTTCAAATATTAGAAGCATTTTTGTGTAATCAATTTTCTAAATGTGGTGTGGCACCTCTAATCTATTACAAAAGAAGATGCCATTGGAAATATATGAGTTAAATTTCGATCCAAAAGAAGTATTATGTTCTTTAAATATGAATGGGTTAAAAACATTGGAAAGAAAGGAAAGTAATTGTACATGCATGTTATGACATATGCATGTGATTTTTTTAAAATAAAAGAATTTAAAATGGGACAAATATCACAATCAAAGGGGAGTTGTATGCTACCCAATTTGGGTAGCATCTAACTAGTTTTGAGATGTAGCATCAGATTGTGCTCAAGCATATGTAGTTTACCATATTTACTAATATATATTTTTTTTTTGAAAAGATATTTACTAATATTTTTAAATCTATGCTACGTTTGAATTTAATGATATTATGAGCAAAATAAAAAAAAAGTAAAATTAATTGAAAATGAAACTACATCACAGAAGTAAATTTTAATTTTGAAATATTTTAAGTTTACCATTGAGTGCATATCATGAAGAACAATTTAAAAAAATAGTTATATATTTCCTGAATCCTGACACGTTCCTACAAAGTTAATCAAATTAATCAAATTTGCTGTTTTGACAATGATTTCTCATGGATGGATGAGGTGGAATACAGTCATACATGCAACTACATGTTGTTTTCCTTTGTTTGTCTCTGTGTGTTTTTTCTGTTGGACCTTTTTTTTTGTTCTTTCTATTTTTTTTTTGTGTGTGTCAGTGTGTGTGGTTGCTTTACTGTACAGCCCAAGTGCGCATTCAATACTGAGCACCATCTCAAACCATAGTTGTTACTGACATGGAGCTAAAAATACACATTATTTTGTCCCGATTTAATTGACATGTTATAATTCTAATTTAATTAGTAAAAATGTGCTTAGGTCATTTGTTTTTAAATTGATCGAACCAACTAATTCAATTCGGTTCAATCAATAGTTGGTGGTGGAACTCGACTCGGTCTATATGACTGCAAATAATTAAAACCAGTCAAAATCGAATACCCTCAATCAAAAATTAGCGGTTTTTTTTTTTGGGAAATTTGAACTTGGCACTCAATTATGTGAGATTTGGATTTTGGACTTTGTTAGTTGTGCTTTTAGCTGTTTTTTTTTATTTTTAAAATCTTGTAAATAATAATTTGTCTTTAGTTATATTATCATTTTACAATAGTATAATAAAAAAATGTACTCGATTTTCAATATATATACATACAAAAAAACCAGGTTTATCTACGAGAAAAATATGTGGGTATTATGATAACTGTAAAGTGTAGATAAAATCGTTATAGGTAAATGTTTACCAAAATAATCTAAACTATGACTAAATACATACATTATTTTTGTTAGTAATTTCAAATTTGTTGGTGATTTGTGGGTATAGTTTAGGGAAAACAATATTTTTTGTTATGTCGATATTCTCGTTCAGAACTATAAAATGTAGTGAAAAAATTATTTCTATTGATAAATTATATCGGTAAATTGAAAGTTTTTTGTAGTGATATCTCAATAATCATTGATTTGTTTATGGAAACACTAGTTAGGGTTTTATTTTATGGAAGTAGTTTTCAATTTTGATATAGGTGCGTTATTTATTTTATGATACACTGGGTTTAATCATTTTTGTATCATAATGATCAACATGTCTTCCCTATTTTCAGTAAAATATGATTTAATAAATTTTGATCAATAAATATTCAAAAAAATTAATTCTCATGAGAGAGACCCATGAAGATCAATATTTGGAGATAAAGTCTATTGTAAGACCGTCTTACGAAAGACGGATCCTCAATACCCTAACTCGGATTTTATATCTAATATGTTAAAGTAACACATCCTAAAATATTCAAAACGCATTTACATTCCATTCAGTTTTTGAAAAAGCGACTTAACTTCTTCACACGCTTTCCCCAAGACGTCAAATCTCACACATCTCTAAAACTCCAGCAAAGCATAACGCAAAAATGAAAAGCCTTAAACAAATGAGAAAAGAATCGGGTAAATAAGGGAAAATCAGAGGGTTATTTGATAGTTTGTGGCAAATGCCACAAACTTTTGCCAAATTGGGATTGTTTGGGGGATTTTGATATATTATGTGTAGGCGCACTCCCATGAGGGCTTGCTGACATTGTTCTTTTTTTTTTTTTCGGTTCTGACAGAGTTAAACTGGCGCATACAACCTATTTTTTTTAATATTTAAAAATTAATTTTAAATATTAAATAAATATACAATTTTTTGAATAACTAGAATATGATATATTATTGGATGAAAACGCGATTACATAATAAAGTCTACAACACATAATTAAAAAAAAGAAGAAATTACACATTAAAATATTGGAATAAGATACGACATGTCATTAAAATATAAGTACGACTACACTAAATTATATTTGTGGGGTATTTGTGAAACCCAATTACACTATTTTTTTTTAATTTCAAACTTTTTTTGTAAATTACAAAATGCATACTATCATTTCGGATAAGTAAAACTCATTTTTGGCTAATTGACTAAATAAGTAAATACTCCCACAAAATTACATTTGTGGGGTATTTGAGTTGGACAAGTTCCGGTTGTTGGCGCAAATATGTAATCTCTAAAATTCTCTATAACTTTTCTTCTCCAAATTTCTAGCAAATATACCGAAAATTGTGTATGTACGTATTTTATAATTTGTAAAAATAATTTTGAATATCCATAAACTAATTGGTGCTTAAACACATCTAACACTTTGTTCGTCAAAATGCTAATTACGCCGGGTGTATATTGCGATCGCAAACTCAATTTTAATGTCTAATTTCTTGTTTTTAGACTTTATTATGTAATCGCGTTTTCATTCAGTAATATATCACATTTTAGTTGTCCAAAAAATTATGTATTTATTTAATATTTAAAATTAATTTTTGAAAATTAAAAAAAAATAGGGAGTAGGCGCCAGTTTGACTGGCGCCTACTTGTTAGAAACACAAAGAAAAAACAGAACAATGGCAGCAGACGCCACTATTGGCGCTTGCTTTGTACAATTGGCGTCTATACATAATATATCAAAATCCTCCCAATCCACACCAGTTTCGCAAAAGTTTGTGACATGTGCCACAAAGCTTTCAATTCCTTAATTTTTGTTGCTCCCTTCTCATTTGTGAATCTTGAAAAATATTTGAGTCTTGATCATTTTTTCTCCTTTCTCAAAATATTTTATATTTTCTTTTGCTCCACCATAATATTGAATATGAATTTTGGCATTATTCTCTTGTACCTCTATTCATCTCTTTTGGGATTATTTAAGGCTCATTATCAAATTCCCACAAAAGAATTCAATATTTGTGATGGATTATTGAATGATTGTTAGGTAACAACACCAAAAAGATATGTATATTACCAATGAAGATATTATGCAACGATACTGGTAAGAGGGAAGAGATAAATTTCAAATAAACTCAAAGATACCAGATTCAAACTCTGGTCACTACATTTACAAAGGGTGAACGATACCACATTCATTAATTAATTAATTACTTGACTTCAAAACAGTTTTTTTTTTCCCCTAAACCAAAAGAAACTTGTAATATTATTCAAGAGTAAGATCATTCATTACAATTTACAAGTTCTTCAAGCCAAAAGGGAAAAAAATATTATAGTTTTGTACTAGTCAATGTTGGTTGCTTTTAATTAATTAAACAAATTTGACTTGTAGTTTGAATTATTTTTATTGCCAAACAAATTGTCCGACAAGTGGACAGTTAAACATCAGACCCAACAGGCAACAGGCATCACTTAATATCATTCTCCCCAGTCCCCACATGATTAAATTTCATGAATTACCTGATTGTCCTTTTTCACCTAACGTTTTTAGATTTGTGGGTCCTTTGAGATAATGTTGACCGTAACATACTAACAAGTAGCATTCTAACATCAATTCAAGGAATTAGAGTTAAAAAACAAATTAAATTATTTGATATTTAATATTTGGAATAGATAATTATTAAAATTATGTTTGAATATTTTTTTTCCATTTAATAATTCTAGAGGTGGAAGTGTGAGTGAATCAAATAATATTTCAGCGGTTAAAAACTCTCTACACACAAAAAAAAAATGTGAATAAAGTGGATGAATCATGTAATAATGTATTAACGGCTTTGGTAACTAATTATAACATCTCAAGATTCTTCAAATTTAAAGAGCATCTTATGCAAAATAAAAATCATCTTTAAATTTAAAGACTAAATTTTTTGACATCTTCCAACACATGCACACTCTTTGTATTTTGGCTCTTTATTTCAAATTTGGTGTGATTTTATGGAAATTACCTTTCAAAAGGGTCATTAGAAATGCAAGAAAATAACAAATAGGATATTGGTCTAATTAATCATTTAATGTAATTAATTATAGATATTTGTTTTGGCTCTCCAAATTTGAAGAGAGAAAACTCATTCTCTAAATTTAAAAGTTAAACCAAAGAATTTGTTTGAGATGGTTTTTGGTGGATTATTCTTCAAACTAATGAATATTTTTTAATTAGAGAGTCTATTGGAAATGCTCTTAGACAAAGTTGATCATAATTCATGACCAAACTAGTCGGACGATCCTATCTAATCGGATCCAATTTTAAATCATGTAATTTGCTCTTTTTTTTATTTGGCATAATGGATTATCCATAGATTTTTTTAGAATCCAAATTACAAATTGCACCATAATTTATAATAATAATAATCCAAATAAGATTCAAGTTGCACTTCTCAATATAAACAACCACAAATAAGGGTGGAAAATGGACTCATATGCCAACAATGAGGAATTGAACCTGAGATCTACTAGTCTCATTACCTCTATATCTTACCACTTCAATAAGCTTCATTGGCACTTTTCGTGGATTTAAAACCTCATGAGTTTAATACATGACGTACATGGACCTTAATTATTTATTGAATCATAGCTCAACAATACTTTTGTTTTTATATCCAACTCAACAATACTTAGTTTCATACACATCACATGTCAATGAGCCAAACATTTTAATGCAAACTTTATATATTTATTTTTAATTTGAAAAACTTAATTTACATATCAAGAATTATGTTTAATTCTCATTTATTTTACTATTTGGTATCCCAATCAAAGCATGGATCATTCAATTAATCAATAATCCCACCTTGGTTAGAAGTAATACATTTTGAAGAAGAAAATACCGAATGAGGAATGTGGCACGAACCACAGTATTTATCAAAAAATCATAGTAATATAGAATATCCAGATTAGTCAAAAAGAGAATGCAATATAGTGTTTGGTATCAAATAATTAATTGAAGTTTCGGGAATACTATTAAAAGTGTTTTAATTAAATTAAAATTGAAATAGATTATTTATGAATTTTGATCCGTGAGCTGAATTGTATGAACCGAAATGCGGCTTGTTGGTTTTATTTTCAATCTCATTTCATGTTTATTGTATTTTTATAGTTGAAAATATCTTCATTAGATTTTCGTATGGAAAAAAAACATGTTGGTTATTTTCTATAACGACTATATATATTTGAAAATAAAAATACATGTTTGTACGTTATAATATTTTTTCAAAGATGTATTTTAATTTTTAAATGGATAAATAACATTACCAAAAATTTTTAAATATTAAAAGTTGAGAAAATATAGTTTGGAAAAATAAAATAAAGCAACAACATTCTCTACAAAAAGGATGAATCCCATCCTGAGGGCGCCCAACGCCCTTCTTCAGAGATGTCAAAATGGGCAGGCCATCGGCCAAGCCGCCCCGCCCCACCTAAGGTAGGGGGGGTGGGTTAAGTATTTAGTAGCCCGCCAAGGGCGGGCTAAACGGGCTATCCGCCACGGGCCGCGGGCTTGGTGGTTGGTAGGCGGGCTAAGCCCACTTAAAAAAAAAAAAAAAAATAGATAAAATAGACAAAAAAATAGGATAATTGATTTTTTATATTTTTATTTCTTATAAAAGTATATATAATATTTTTATAAAATATGTACTTGTTATCCATTAGTATATTTAATTCATTAAAATTAATAATATGTATAAAAAATAATTTTTTATTTTTTATTTTTTTAATTTTTGGCGGTAAAACCGCCCGCCCAACCCGCACCAAAGGCGGGTTGGGTTGGGTTGAGGTTTTCTCGGCCCGCCACCTTGGTGGGCCGACCGACCCGCCCGCCAAGTGGCGGGTTTTGGCGAACCACGGGGCCCGCCCCGCCCACTGACCGTTTTGACACCTCTACCCTTCAGAGTTTCATGGAGGAGGTAAATCGCAGGATATGCCTCAACAAGTCAGGGTCCTGATGGTGCTAATAAAGTCATACATCACACAAATAACATTAAAAACGGAGTATTAGTTCTATTTTTTCTGTTTTTTAATAGGAGAAATAAATGAAAAGCGAATATAACATTAATAAGGCGCTTTCAACCGATCAATTATGGGTCTCTCTGGTAGTATTCACATCAAGTAGAGAGAAGAACGACATATATTCAAATCTAGTTCGAGAGAAGCTTTGTTGTAGACGGACTATTCAAGATCAAGTGTTAGAGAATCGATTGATTTATTTCTCTGTCAAATTAAAATGTATCATTCATTCCTAATTAAGTGATTATGTACAAATCTATGTGAATATTTGCGAACAACCTATAAAATGGTTTGTGATATATAATTTATTTTTCATGCTCATTATTTCTAAAACTATACACGAGATTGAGTGAATTTGAGCTGCGCTATTTGTATTCTTATTGAGACTCAAGAGTCTATGGGCACAAGGCTAGAATGTATAATTACGTGATTATGTATATCTATGTTGTTTTCAAAATAACATAATTCCAGACGATATCTTCACAAGGACTATATGGGTGACAAGTAGATAATGAATTATTAGTGTGTCCCAATCAAATGAATATGATCGATCAATCTAGATTGTAAGGACGTTTTCTCATTTGTTATTCAAGAAAATGATGGAGCTTGGATCGCTGGCATTTATGATGGATTGCTCTTGCCTTATCATTACATTATACCAAACCGACTAGATTATGTTTATTTCAATTGACCTTTTCTAGTACAACCCTTGAATACGTTTTGCCATAAAAATTACAAATGGTTCAACATAATTAATCTAACCGAATACTCACATTAGAAAAATAGTAATGACTATAAAAAGATTAAGAATAAATGTTATTGTTTGTATTTATTGATTGTCGAATGTATATAATATATGCTATAACAAATGTATGTATAAATGCACCACGATCTTATAAAGTTCACATTTGCAGTTTCCCTTTGCAAGGGTTTTGATCATAGTTCAAATGAATATTTCAATTTTTTGAGATTTATTTCCCCCATCCACTCCTTCCAACTATTAGGAAAAAAATGTATGTATGAGTGCTCATAATTCGGTTAACCGACTCAAATATTTTTTTTGAGTACATATTATCATGGAAGGAGGTGGTGGGAATTGAACCCCTGAGTCCTGACCTCTAGTATAGGCACGAGAGTCTTAACCAATAGACTAGTGTTGGATTTCCTCGACTTAATATAATTTTGATTCAGTGCACTTTCACTAAATCAACATACCTATCAATAATGCTGGAGTCAAAACTCTAATAGGGTAGATCGATAAACGAAAATAGGGTGAGTCAGATTAAAAATCCAAAAAAAATCATTAAAATTAGCACAAAAAATATTTTTCTTTAAAAAAAACCATGGATCCGTCCGTGCCTATCAAATGTAAAATATAATTATAAAATAGAGAGAGTATACATACAAACATCCATTTTACCGAGGAGGTAAAGTATGCGAAACCACATTAAGTTTTCCTTCAAACTTTAATTCCTCCCTCAAAATATGACCCCATTCTACCACGTTTTCTTCAAATGTCGTGCACACTAAAACCAGCCGCCATGGACCTCCACACACACGATCCCACCTCACCACTCGAAACTGACCGGGGACCACTACTTTTTGTTTTAAACTCCACTGCTATTGGAGCGTGATCCCACGACCCCATCAAATGCGCGTTGGGGAAAAATCTACGTGTGTCTGAAAAAAGGCCTTGTGTAAAGATGCCAAAAAACTATGACCGTGGGGGGAGGGGTTGCCTGTTGGAGCCTATTGCATCATCAGCCAAAACGCATAACAGCAAAATCTAACGTTCACCGCTAAACCCCCCACACGCGCCACCTCTCGCCCCCGCAGCCAATGGGTGCAGCAGAACCCGTAAGCCAGCAGCCGCCACCTCCTGCTCTGTTTTTTCTTGAAAATTAACTCCCTTTTTCTCTTTTTTTCTTTTTTGTTGTTATTTAATATTTTTTGTGAATAATTTACATGTAGGTAGTCTTGCACAGAGGTAATGAAGAAGAAAAAATGGAAGAAGAGGAGAATGAGAAAAAAGATGAAGAGTTGAAGGATTTGGAAAAGGGTGAGATAAATAATATTAATCAAGAATCAGTTCAAACCCATCCTCCAAATGGATTTCACATGTCAAGAATGCAAAGATTGAGCGCCACAAATCCTTTAAGACTTGTAATTAATAATGCAACAAGAGTTGCATCTCCTTCTCCAGCTCACCCTCAGCCTCGCCCATCTTCTTCTTCTCCTCTGCACCAACAACAGACTCGGTCTTTTACACCTACCCCACAGGTAAATAATCCCCAAAAATATATCTTTGTGGTTTTTTAATATTTTTGTGGATTTTGATTGGATATATTTTGTGGGTTTTGGTTGTTTTTGTGTAATCCAGCCATCAGTGGCCACACTGAACTCAAGATCATACACAAACAAGATTTCTCTGTTTTTGTTCATTGTTCATATGGTTCTTGCTATTGGGCTTGTTGGATTTTTGATATTTAAGGGTGTGCAAGGCCTTATAGGAGAAGGCAGGGCTCAAAGGAGAGAAAAAAGGGTGTTAAAATATTTTTCTACCTCAAGTTGAGGCTGCATCTTTTCTTAGCATAACACTAGCATTTATCTGGCAAAAGGCAGTAAGACTCTGGCCTCATTTCATGGTCCATTTCATAATTTGGAGCTCTTTTGCCCTAACTTTAGCCGCTGGGATTCTTCTAATTTGCTTCCAAAGGCCGGCCACCGATGGCATTGGTGTCCTCTTTATAGCGTTTTCCATCGGTGTCGGACTATACGCTTGTTGGGTTACGCAAAGAACTAGTTTTTGCTCCAAGATTTTTATCAAAGCCCTTGAACCGGTGTCAAAATTCCCGGACCTAAATCAGCCTACTTATTGGATGCTTGGAGCTGGATTCTTGTGGATGTCGTTTTGGATTTTAGCCGTGATCGGTGCGTTGAATTTCTACGTTCCACCGTTGATTATAATGGCATTGGTTTTGAGCTTGGCTTGGACTGCTGAGGTTATGAGGAATGTGGCTAATTTAACCGTCAGTAGAGTGATCGCACTTTATTATCTGAGAGGAATGCAATCTAGTACTCAATTTTGCTTCCAACGAGCGTTGTCACATAATTTGGGGAGCGCTTGTCTTGGATCGCTATTTGTGCCTGCGATTGAAGCGTTGAGGATTGTTGCGCGAGGGTTGAATCTTCTTGAGGGAGAAGATGAATTCATGTTTTCTTGTGCACATTGTTGCCTTAGGGTTATGGAATCTATCTTCAAATGTGGGAATGGTTGGGCTTATGTTCAGGTAATCTTGTTTTTGTTAATTGAATGTGCATTCTTGCTATACCTTTTTTCCATTTTGAGTTCACTAGTTCTTTAACCGGAAAAAGTTGAGATAGTTACAAGCTTACACAAGTATTTTCTAATTAGGGGTACCTCTTTATCCTTGCCATAATTCAATACTATATTAGTATCATTACTTGGAAATACAGGCTCTTGATTAAGACCTTCTATGTGTATTGGGGGATAATCTGATTAAGCTATGTATTATTATTTAAATTAATTACTTAGGATTATTTCCAAATAATTTTCTCTTTTCCAATTAAGATTTTTTTCTTTATGTATGGAAAGGTACATTTTTACTACCACCATTGGCTAGTATAGTTTTTGTATGCAACCTCTCATTATGCAAATTGCACCATTTTATCAGGCCAATCCAAATGTAAACTAAACTTTTCAGCATATACTATTTTTTGAACAAAACAACTGAATCATCGGATAAACAACATCTTACAGATTGCTGCATATGGAAAAGGTTTTGTACAAGCTTCAAAAGACACTTGGGATCTCTTTTCAAAGAGAGAATTAATGGTCGAGGTTGTTGATTCGGACATAACGAGCGCCATTTGCTTTCTCACCGGAGTTTGCAGTGGCTCAATCTGTACAATCGTGGTGGCCGCTTGGACGTCCACCGTCCACCGTGGCTACATCGGTACCCTCTCTGTCCTAGCCGCCTTCATCGGTTACCTAATGGTAGGTGGCTCAAATTACCTAAACCACTTTCATTTTTATTTTTATTTTTATTTTAGGGATAATTACAAAAACACCCCTGAGATTCTGGCTAATTACAATAAAAAAACCCCAAAAGATTTTTTAAAATTGCAAAAACTCCCTTGAGGTTTAATCCGTCTTATATTTTAAAAGAGGAACATTTCAAGCCCCCTTCCCCCACGGTTATAATAATATTACAATCACCCTCCTAAATTAAGAACAAAATCAAACTGAGTTTTTTTAAACATCTCTAGGTATTTTTGCAATTAACCCAAACGTCAGGGGGTGTTTTGTAATTGTCCCTTAATTTTATAATCGTTCCATTCAATAATGCATTTTAGGTCATGTGAACAAGTTGATCATTACCCGCAAGGGTAGCCAAGTTGGTGGAGTAGGTGAGCGCGGGGCGAAAGGTCACGAGTTCGATTCCCCTACCAACACTTTCTTGGTTGGCTTTGTCACACAGGGCTTTGCCTAGTGTGGTTTACCCAGTTGGCGTAGTTTGCCAGGCAAGACGTCCACCCGAGGGTTTATCCAGTCGACTCGAAGAAGTAGCGGTACATGGTTCCCCCCGTCAAAAAAAAAAAAAAAAAAAAAATGTTGATCATTTGTTTATTGTGCCTTTCTGTCTTGACTAACATAATTTATTTTATAATTGTTGCAGACTAGGATTGCAATGGCATTGCCCCATGCTTGTGTGAGTTGTTACTACGTTTGTTATGCTGAGAATCCTGACAACAGGCTATTTGATAAAACAATACCAGATCGTATCGATTTGATAAAATCCGGTCGGGGGCGTAGTCGTGCCGACCCCTAGGGTTCCACGGCGATTTCAATGATAGTTTTTAATTCATCGTCTGATGTACATACACTTAGTGAGTATTATTTCGATTCATATGTATTTGTTACGTACGAATAAGTGTTTTAGATGTCTAACCGAGATTGTATTGTATTGTGCATAAAATGAAGTGCCCATGTATCGATATAGTTATGGATCGAGCACTTGGAGTTTGGCACGTGGAGGTATTTGAGTGGTTCAAAGAGAACACTCAAAACCAATAATGTTGAAGATTGATTTCCTTTTTTAGATTGGGAGGGTTGAAATGGTGCCCACATTGAGATTCCTATCAACAAGGCAACAAAGAGAAGGTGCCTTTTGGTAATGTCCTTTATGGGATTAAGATATTTGGATATACCTTTAGGATATATGAGATTCTAGGTTGTCCCACCATTATTTTTGAGTCATTGTCTTAGTTTGGCTAGCCCATATTTTTTAAATAATTACATGGTGAGTGCCCATGGTTAATTAATTAGTTAAATCATACTTTGTGTAATCTCGAATAGGGGTGTTCATCGAATCGAATTCCGAATTTTTCGACTTCCTCAAATCGAATTTAATCGAATGAAAATTTCAAACCTCAATTCGAAATTCGATCCTAATTCGATTAATTCGAATCGAATTTAAACGAATTGGATTTCTCGATTTCCAAATCGAATTCGAATCAATCCAAAAATCCAAATTTATCAATAAAGTGAATATGGTTTGGATTCATAACATAATATTTTTGGACTATACCTAATAAAATTCTTGATTTTGTTTTTTTCAAAATTACAAATTATCGACTAACCATTTTTCATTGTTTAATTTAACTATAGACTATCATAAATTCATAAACGAACTCATTTATATAAATTTAATAAATCATTTTGTGACAATTTTATACAGGGTTTAGTTACTTGGTAAATAACTTTTATACTCACGTATGAGGTATCAAATTGACAAAGTGTATGTGTGTAGATAAAGAGATATAGTGTGTGTTATCATATAATTTATTATTTTAATATGATCTCAAGATAAATATATGTAATATAGTGTACAAATGTATAATGTATAATGCATATTGTTATAAGAATTTAAAATAAAGGAAAAAAGTCAAAGACAATGGGCATACAATGGGCATAGCGGTGGAATATCCTTATAGATTATTTCACCACATGCCTCCACGCGAAATCAGAAAGCAAAATAATTTTTACCTAAAATATATTTTTTAGCACAAAAATTGATTATCTGAATATGGTCTAAAGATAAAAATTTGAAGTAATGTAAAATGTATTTCATATACTTTTAAGTATAATTATTTCTAACAAAAACTAAAAAAAAAACAAGAAGGAAATAGCATATATTTATAATTTTATATTTCCATTTAAACATTATTGTTTTATTCATTTATATATATATATATTATAAATGCATGTGTATAATTTATATATAAACAATAAATAATTATGTATAATGTAAAATGTAAATATAAATTTTGGATTGAAATACGGATTCGAAATGAAATACGAATTCGAATTGTAATACGAATTCGAATTTAGTCGAATTTCACCTCGAATTAGGATTTTCGAATAGAATTCGAAAAAAAAACCTCAATTCGTTATTCGATTCAAATATTCATATTCGAGATTCGAGTTGATTCGAAATTCGATTCAAAATTCAAAAATCCTAATTCAAAACTAAAATTCGAATTCGAACCGAATCGAATTTCGAATCCATTCGAAAAATGAACACCCTCAATGTCGAAGAATAAACCTTATTTCAATGTAATTGTTCCTACTTATTCTAGACGAAATTCATTTCAGATGCATGTTGCTCTTTCCTAAAGTTTTCTTCTCAAAACTTGCACTACTATAATTTGGAAATAATTTGCCCAATTCCTTATTTTTTTTGTTGTTGTTACTTGTTATTTTTTTTTTGTTGTTACTTGTTATTATTATTGCATATATTGGGGTTGGTTACGGTGAGACCATTTTCTGCAGTGAAAACGTAAGGACTAATCTGAACCGTTATAATAAATCAATAGATGGTTGAGATTAAAACATTAAAACTAATGGTATTATTTGAATAGCCAACCGTCCAAGGGTAAAATCGACCAATAGAATATTAATCAAAATAGTAACTGGGGTGTAATTGCTAGAAAATAGGGAAGAAATTATTCCACAATAATATCTTCCTTAAGAAACTCATTAATGACTACCCAAATCTCCATAATCACGTCCTTAGATAATAAAAAATCTTAACAAAACAGAAAAAAAAACGAGAACTTGATTTTAATTTAATCTTGTTAGATAAATATTTTTATCAAGACTTTGATGATTTTGTTTAAATGAGTTTTTATACCTAAACAATGTTTATAAATGTTGTCCAAATGCTCCTAAATGATTTAAAATATTTTTACCAATTTTTGGAGTATTTCTTAGAGTTTATTATTCGATATAAATTGGACAATATTTTTTGATGATTTTGTATTAATTGGTTTTGTCACCAAAACAATATTTTTAAATGTTGTCCAAATACTCCCAATTGATTTAAAACGTTTTTACTAATTTTTTGGAGTATTTTTTGAAGTTTATTTTTGACAAAAATCGGACAACATTTCAAGTTGGAGGTCGACCGGTCGAGCAAAAGGTCGACCGATATTAAAAAGAAAAACTTGAAACGAGCGTCATGGAGTTGAAAAATGAGGAGGTGGACCGGTCCGGGCGGCCGAGACCCCCGACCGGTCGACCCCCTCCGAATCCGCACCGGATCGCACTAATTAGTGCCTAACGTTCAAAATTTTCTCGGGGGTGACCGGCCGCCGGTATTGATTTGACAATGAGAAATTTCTACCATTGGAATCCTTATCAAAGCCAAGATTTGCTTTTGATTTTTGTACAATATTTCAACATCTTGTGATCCTCTTTTTGTAGACAAAAGTGAAGAAGGAGGAACCTATGTCTATGAAGACTCTCCTATAAATAGAGGATGATTTGAAGACACAAAAACAACACATACAAGCAAACACACAACAAGAAATCAAATTCTCAAAGCTTTCATTTACTCTTGTTGTAATAGCCTAGTTCTTGCACTTGCACAACCTTGAGGTCTACGTTTTTTGTTCTTGATTACACTTGCACTCAAAGTTTGTATACTTCATTTATTGAGTTATAATCTTGAATTTTTCTATCATCCAAAACAAGATATCCTTGTTAGTGTTCTTGTGGTAAGAACACACTTGGGTGGTCTTAGGTGTTGAAGAGTGTGGTACTCTTCATAGGTGTTGAAGGAAGATTGTGGTAATCTCCTTGAAGGTGTTGTAAAAAGATTGTGGTAATCTTCAAAGGTGGTGTTGTATTAATTGTGGTAATTAATAAAATATTTTTTTCTTTTTGAAATCCACTTCGGATATACCGGGGTTGTAGTAGATTAGGCTCTAGGTGGGTTGAACTACTATAAATCATCGAGTGTTGTTTAATTTCCGCATTTACATTCTTGTCAATTTTGTTCATTCAAAAAAGAGGGCGATTTGCGAAAAATCGACATAATCTATTCACCCCTCTAGATTATCGTAGCCACTTGGATTAACAAGTGGTATCAAAGCCAAACTCTTTGGCTAGCTCATTTTGAGTAAAGAGGAAAGATCCATGGCTACGAACGAAAGCTACCTCACCACCGGCGCCTCCACCAACAAGCCACCACTATTCGACGCCAACAACTACGCATTTTGGAAAGACCGTATGGAGTGCTTTCTACAAGGGTGTGGATGTGATATTTGGAATGTGTGTTAGATAAATGTTTTTATCATGATTTTGATGATTATGTTCGATTTTGTTCAAATGAGTTTTTAAACCAAAACAATGTCCCTAAATGTTGTCTAAATACTTCCGATCGACTTAAAATGTTTTTACTATTTTTCGGAGTATTTTTTGGAGTTTATTTTCGATAAAAAATTGGACAACACATTTGTTTCAGGCTCAACCGGTCGCCCTATAGGGCAACCCGTACTTGAGTTGAGCCGAGAAAGCAGAAAATGGGGCGTAAGAAAAAAAAGGCGGGCGGCCGATCGGCCGTGACCGCGACTAACTGCACTGGGAGTTGGTTTTTTTGTTCCAGACTTCTCTGTTTCGTAAAATCTTCAAGTCCAACCGGTCCTAGCTAAGATGACGGTCGCACCCTCCGATGGTCCCCTTGTGTAAAAATTCGCGAGAATTCAATTTCAATCCTATCTCTGCGCGACCGGTCGAACCCTATGTTTATCAAAGAAACTATCCGTTGCGTTTTTGCATGACTTTTCCCTATTTTGTGGGATTGATTTCTATACTATATTGATCATTTTTAATGGTTTCTTTTGCAGCAAATCACTCCCCAAGGAGGAGCCAATGTCTGAAAATGAAAGCCAAGTCCTCTCCTATAAATAGAGGCTTCATTCAAGCAACAAGAGAGAACAACACAACACAACAAGACACATTCAAAGCAAACACTTGTTCTTACATTGTCTATATTCTTGTTGTATTTTTCCTAGCTATTCACTTTCACATTCTTGAGGTCTAGACTATTCTTGATTACACTTGCACTCTATTGTATTATCAATTATCGAATTGTAATCTTGAATTTGTGGTCGTCATTCAAACACAAGATATACTTGTGAGTGTTCTTGTGGTAAGAACACATTTGGGTGAACTAGGTGTTAGGTGTAAGAAGATTGTGGTAATCTTCTTGTTGAGGTGTTGAAGAGTGTGGTGCTCTTCAAGGGTGAAGATTGTGGTAATCTTCACAAGGTGCCGTTTGGAGATTGTGGTAATCTTCAAGAGAGATTGTGGCAATCTCAAAGGTGGTGTTGAAGAAGAGTGTGGTGCTCTTCAAGGTGTTGGTGTAAGATTTTGTTGTAATAATTTTGGTAATTATTAATAAAATCTTTTTCTTTTTTTGAAACCCATCTCGGATATACTGGGGTGGTAGAGCACGTAGTCCCTAGGTGGGGTGAAGCTCTATAAATCGACGCGTGTTATTTACATTCCGCACCTTTATATTTGTCTTTGATCATTCGATTCGAAAAAGAGGGTAAAATCAAAAAGATGGAGATAATCTATTCACCCCCTCTAGATTATCGTAGCCGCTTGGACTTACAAGTGGTATCAAAGCCAAACTCTTTGGTAAGCTCGTTTCACATCGCGAGTGAAGAGGAACGATCGTCGGCTACGAACGAAGCTCATATTACCGGCACATCCACCACCAAGCCACCACTATTTGATTCCAAAAATTTTACATTTTGGAAAGAAAGAATGGAATGCTATTTACAAAGTTGCGGGTTCGATATTTGGAACACCGTCATCAATGGAGAATCCATTCCGACGAAGATTACACCACACACCTCTAAAGGCTTCAAAGAGCTCAATGATGAAGAGAAGAGAATTATCTCCTTAAATGGTAAAGCTCTTAGTATTTTGTATTGTTCACTTACTACTTTGGAATTTGATCATGTTGTAGGTATTCGATCGGCACATGAAGTATGGCAAAAATTAGAAGCCATCTATGAAGTTTATGCAAATGAAAGGAGCAACTCAAAAGCATCTACTTCACAAATGGATACATCATCAAATCCAACAACATGGGATGAGCCTTCTACAACCTCCCATGATGAAGAAGTTGAACAATGCCTCATAGACATCGAAGAAGAAAACGAGGTAAGTTCTAAACCCTCTACTTCCTATGATAATGATTATAGTGATTTGCAAAATGATTTTGATGAACTACAAGATGAATTCCAAGACTTACTTGTTAAATACAAAAATTTGAAAAAGGAATTCATTGTTTTGAAAAATGATAAGGATAGTTTATTTACTTCCTATGAATCACTATCATGTTCTCACACCACCACACTTGATAAAGTGATAAACCTTGAGAAATAAAATAATACTCTTGTTGAAGATTTGAATTGCATGAAAAATGATTTATTAAAATGCAACTTGAGTACCAATAATGAGACCAATATTGTTGATGTTCATAATTGTGATAAAAGACTTGATCATAAGCCTAATGTTGTTAATCATGTGAAAAAGAATCAAGTCCCAATGCACGTTGGTCACTATGCTCCTAGAATTATTACATGTTTTTATTGCGGTAAAAAGGTCATACGGCTAATACTTGTCGGGCTAGAAATAGCTCTAATCATTATTGGAGACCTAAAAGTCTCAAAGCTAATCCTAAAGGACCCAAACACTTGAGGGTACCACAAAATAATTTCTTGATAGGTACCCGGCGAAATAATGATCGAAGAAAATTCATACCGCCAAGAAGGCATCAAATGACGGATTCATTTGATCAAAGAAGGAGAAACTATTTTCGACAAAGTCAATTTCCAAGAAGAGGATATAATCAAAAATGGGAAGAACACAATCCTTGGAAATGACAAAGACATCATCAACAAGATGATTTTCAAAGAAGAAGAGACTATCAACAATGGGAAGGCAACAAACCTTGGAAATGGAGCAATCAAAGAAGTCATCATCAACAAAGTGACTTCTCAAGGGGAAGATATCATCAACTGTTGGGAAATTTATTGTTTAGATTTTGATGAATGCCATGTAAAACTTAGAATAGGAAGTTGGCACCCCATTTTCGTTGTAAATCGCATTGTAATAAATAGGTGGTCAAGTGAATTAAGTCACTATGCCTAAACATGCAAGAAGACAACCGGAGACTAGAAGGAAGACTCATTGCAAGACAGTGAGTATGGCAAAAAAAGAGAAGACGGAACTCGATCGAAGGAAGCGGTGAGATGCGGTGAGTAGAGTATGTCGATCAAGTCAACTCAAGATAGCCAAGTCTCAAGTTGAAGTGAAGAGTCATCCATGATTTGAAGTCGACTCTAAGTCACCTGGGAAAGCAAGGAAATGCGATCAAGTCGAGATAATCGAAAGAGATCATTTGCCACGAGAAATCAAGAGAATTACTTAAACAAGTAATACCTCCATACTACCTTTCTCGAAGTGCTCAGTTCGAAGCGTGCAAAAGGAATAAACCAATGGGAACGGCTGCACCATGTCGAACTCGAAAAGCTCGGAGAACAATTCATACGAGGAAGTGGCAATTCAAGGATCGCAACAAGACAAGCCAATGACCACAAGTGTCTTTTGAGAATAAGCCTATCTCTTCAACGGGAAAAATTTTCAAAAGAACACCATAAAAGGCTGAAGAGTTTATTTGAGAGAATGTTGGTTACCTTGACAATTGAAAACAAATACGAGCAAGAAAAGCTATATCTGTAACCAAAAATATTCTCAAATCATTCAAGATTAATCCTCAAGCCTACATTACGAAGAAAATCAATCCAACACTCACCTGTGAAGGAAAGATAGCTTCAATCAGTTGAAGAGGAAACTTTAGAAGAATCAAGGGGTCTACATTCCACGGAGGATTGTAGGAAGGTTCAAGGTCGAACCAGTCTCAAGTTTTTGGAGGGCTTCGTGATCAAATCCAAAGAGCTTGAGCAAGTGGGCTGTAGTAGCAAGGCAGCTGCCCTGTGAAGAAGCTGAGTCGGACGAGAAGCTAGCTGAGTGACCAAGGCATCTCCAGACTGAGTCCCAAAGGATCAAGTCACCGTGTGTGATCAAGACTTGTATATGGAGTGTTACCACTGCGTATCGATCAATACTTAGTGGATTCCTCCGGGGAGTTGGAGAGAAGAGGAGTAGAAGAATTACCCCATCTTCGAACCTCTATAAAAACTTATCGTGTCATTTACATTTCAAAGACTTTAATTCTCGCATCTTATTTGTTTAATTCACGACATATTTGCTATCCAACCGATAAGCTCTAAGTACTAAAACCCAAAGATTAAATCATAACTAAACCAAACTTAAGGGTGTTAAGTCTTCCAATGAAAACAAACCACGTTGAGCTAATTCGGTCTTAACTTGGTGAGTTATTCTATCAACGGCTCGATCAGTCGCTGAGTGACTAACTCTCGATTAACTAAATTGGTCATCACCAAGACACAATCGTGTATAGTGTCAACTCCGAATTTTATAAAAGGACCAAAAGAGAAAAGTTGGTAAGGTTTATTCAACCCCTTCTAAACCTTACACTCACACCCCTTGGGACCTACAAGTGGTATCAGCGGTTGGTTCATTGAGCCTTCCGTGAGTTCTTGAACTAGATCTCCAAACTTTTCAAAGTCCATTTTAGTACTTAAGTTTTCAAAACTCCTTTTATCATTAAAAGTTATTATCATGGAAGCAAATTTGACGTGCATCCCTATGTTCACAATTGAAGAATTTGATGATTGGAAAATTCGTGATGCGGTGCTCATCTATCGCATTACATGATGAGATGTGGATAGTGATAGAGGATGGGCCACCGCAAATCTTAAAAGTGAACACAACTGTAAGAAGAGCCTACACAATTTGAAGGTGAAGAGGATGTTGCCCCTAGACCCGACTATGGTTGAAAAACCAAGAACTGAATGGACAAATGATGACGAGAAAAAGATACAACCTGGACAATGTAGCCAAGAACATCCTTTACAAAACCTTGGACAAAGCCATGTTCAATAAAGTCAAATCATGCAAAACGGCTAAAGAAATGGGGACAAGCTAACATTGATTTGTGAAGGCTCGAGCAAATCAAGGAAAATAAATTATCGAGTGGCTGTACAAAAATTTGAGAATTCAAAATGATCGCAGGAGAAAACCTGGATCAACGGATGCTCGGTTCACGTAAAATCACCAACGAGCTATCGCACTTGGAAAGGAATATACACGAAGAAATGTGTATGAAGATCCTAAAAAAGTCTCGGTGAATGGGAAATGAAGGTCATGGCACCGAGACATTCCATGGACCTATCGAAGACCTCCAACCATGAACTATTCTCGAGATCTCAAAGCCTACGAATTGAGCCGAGAAGAAAAGATCGAGGAAGAGACAATCGTACCCAAAACAATCGCTCTAATTGTTAAGGATGGAAAAGAGCCGAGGTCAAAGAAGTCGTTGATCTAGAAGAAATAGCCCCGATGGTTAAAAGGTTCAACAAGTTCTTCAATAAGAACTACAAGAGAGGCAAGGGCGAATCTTCCGAGAACACACTCGGCTCTCCAAGTCAAGGGAAGATAGGCCAACCAAGAGAATGATCATCAAAAAGCTGAATACCAAAGGTGACAATCGATCGCGAAAATCTTACATGCAAAGCGTACGGTGTCAAGTTTTAGTATAGGTTTTGAAAGTAGGGATATCGTCTCCACGGGGATTGTTATCGAATTTTATACTAAGTACTATAATTAAAATAGCTTAATTCTATCTAGAAATCGGAAAGAGATGGATTTTATTAAACTAAAAATAAAACTAAAATTAAGCAAATAAATGGTTCAAACAATTTATCAAACACGTAGAAGATGAATTTAGAGGTTGATTTCACTAGTTATCCCCTATGTTTTCAATCCAGTTTATTAATCACAAGTTATCAATCTATAAGCTAATATTCCTACCGTTTATCACTTCCTCTCTCGAGTGCCAAGTGATTTAGGTTTCAATTTTCGATTTCAATATCTCTATAAAAATCATAAATTAAACCCTAATGCGCTCAATGAATATTCTATCACAGGCTTCAAAAGATTCATAAATCTCTCGATTCTATGAAACCCTAGGTTGTGCTATTCTATGGCCAAGGCGTTCAATTACCTCTCTCGGCGTCAAATCAAACACGCCAAACAATCTAAATTATTGATCGATAATCCGGATGCAATCAAATCAAATAGCACAAATAGATTAATAACTATGCGAATTTCATAAACTAGAAATCAAAACATAGGTTCAAACGTAAGTTACATCAATCCCCTAGAAATATGGGTTTAGCTCATGTTGGATGTACAAAAATTCATGAAGAAATAATTATACATCGATAGGGTTCAACAAAGATGCTAGAAAAATAATTTGGAATGATTAAGGAAGGAATCTTCTCTGTTTCCAGAAGGTAGATGCCTTCGAATCTCGTCCCGAACTCTTTCTCCGTGCTCAAAATCGTCCCTTGTGCTCTCCAAAATGTCCAACCCCCTATTTGTCCGTTCCTTGTTCTATTTATAGGCTTAAAACCCTAAAAATCCGTGGCCCAAAAAGGCCCAAAAAGAACTCAAGCGCACATTCGGGCCCATCGAAGCTACTGAAGCGCTAGAATGGCGCGGCTGCAGCGCTCCTATGTATTGCTGCTTTGCTTCTCGCACAGTCGCCCTCGTCCTCAAACATCGTACCAATTTCGACCCCCATTTGGGTTGGGGTTTTAGTATTCTTGGCGCTCGATCATGCTTTCGATATATTTCCGTTTTTAGCTCTAAAAATGCGATCTTTACCACCCAAACACGTTTTTAATCATTTTTAATCAATTTCGGCATCCAAGACCTGTCCGACTCTCAAACGACAACTAATGACACAAACTCGACTCAAACGACGCTAAAATACTTGAAAACCCCGCAAAATCCTAGTCTAGAATACTCAATACATTGGTATAAAAACCAACTTAACAAATACCCCAAACTTAGACGTTTGCTTGTCCTCAAGCAATTCTGACTCTAAAAAACGACTAACAAGAAGAACACAAAAATGAAGAGATCGACTCAACAACCCAATCGCGAAACTTCACAACCAAACTCATTCGTCAAATTTCGTTTTACTATCAGTCAAGCACGTATTTTCACAAAGTGATCATGAAGGTGGAATGTTCATGCCAACTCCGTTTTCATTATCCGAGATAGACTCACGCAATCAAGTGTTTTCAAAATGATCCACTTTTTTGAATATGGAGATGAGATGCTTACCAGGACTCCATAGGCTTGTCTTTCACACTAATCTCCACTAATGTAGGCTAATATAACACAAGGATCAATAGGACTTTTAAAGCTTGTAATGTGGGCTTAAGGTAAGGTAGGAAAATATAGGATTAAGTAGCTCAAATCACCCAAACACACAATTATCAATTCGAATCATCAATTAGCAACTACCTTTCACTTTTTGACATCCCCAATGTTTATGAACCTTCAATCCCCTTTGATTTTTCTCTTTCATTTTTTTTTTTTCTCTTCTTTTTTTTGGAACCCCAAACTTATTCTTTTTGCGTACATGGGGTCTCATATTTTTTCTTTTCTTGGGCAACTTCATTCAATTAAATTCACACCCTTCTCATCATACCCTCCTCAACTTCCAATATTTTTCTATACTTTGTGTGTATGAGTGATGGGTAATTAGGATATTCACATTTAGGCTCTGGGTATTAGATGGTTTTCCAAAGAAACGGGTTTATAAGGCTCAAAGGGGGACACTACGGAAAATATAATGCAAAGGTAGGCATTTTAGGCTCGCTTGTTCAAAGATGGCCTAAATCACTTCCTCAATGTTACTTCACCTAGATTTCGCCTCGACTAGTGATCGACAAGTTCTAGAATCCGGTGGGATCATAAAGGAACCACTAAATTGCATAAATCATCCCCAAATAAATCAACAGAGTCAAGCATAGATGGAATTAATGGAAAGAAGATTAAATCACGAGTTCAACACATGCTCTCTTGACTGCTCAACTCATATTCAACAAATTCACTTAGTCATGCGATTTCACGATTTTACAAATGCCCGACTCGACTCTAGACTCTTTTTCTTCTTTGTTTTTTTTTTTGACTCCACACGACTCGATGAATGAAAATAGATCGCACCCCCAAACTTAAAACGACATTGTCCCCAATGGAGAGGTGGGAAAAAAGGACTTTCCTCAAGCTGGCCGAGGAGCAAAGGCTCCTTAAGTCATGTGGTACTACTACGTGTAGGAGGTGTCTCGTATAAGCTCACAATGCATCCTAGCGCACGAGCTGCGGGTGTTGTATGCCCCGAGGTGTGGTCATGTTCTTCCCATTCGCTTTAGTCCAGTCCCTCTTTGGTTTCGCATTTTTGCAACCTAGCAAGGTAGACAAGAAAACAAAACTCGTGGAACCAAAGAATTCGGTTATGGGTGAGAAATCGAAAATCAAAGCCCATACATAATGCCCCCAAGTAGAGAATATAGTGCTATGTCAAAAACATAAGCATAGATATGCAAATAAGCACTAAACAATGTGAAATTATCATTGGGGCATTTCATCAAACACCTCATATGCATGAATTTGGGCAAAGATAGTGAATGCAACGGATAACTCAATTTAATCCCAAAAAACAACACCAAGCCTAAGTCTAACATGAGCAACCAATCCACAATCCACAAATCAACAACAATTATCCTAGCACTACTACAATCCAATCACACCAAAAATCACAAGATGGGGAAAATGGGGTGGGGTTTGGAAGTTGCAAACTTACCAAAAATGAGTGAATGAGATGAAGATGGTGTGTGTGGTGTTATAATGCTCCTTTGTGAAGATGGGGTGGGATATGTGGGATTAGCACAAATAAGAGGGGTGGGATGTGATGCAACTTACTACTCCTAAGAATGCAAAAAATTCGGAAAAAACAAAAACAACTACTAAACTGAATTAAAACTAAGAAAACAATAAAAAGGGGCTTGGGTTGCCTCCCAAGCGCTAAGTTTGATCTTGACCGGACTATGTCGATTATCCTCAAGTTGGGGCTCCAATAGGCATGTTATCCACATTCCCCTTAGAAACTTCCCAACCTCCAATGTTTTGACAATATTCCCAACCATCCGCTTACCATCCTTTAATTCAAATTTTGCTTTGTTGGTTGGATGGATGGTGAATACAACTTTCTCTTGATTTACCGCAATGTTAGCTCCCCGTTTCTACATCGATCAAAGCCCTTGTCGTAGCTAAAAACGGTCGCCCAAATATGATAGGTATTTTCCTGCCCTCGTTCGCGCCCAACACTACAAAATCCACGGGAAAAACAAATTTATTAATTCTTACCAATACGCCCTCGATGATTCCCCATGGATACGCGATGGATAGATCAAAGAACGCAAAGTGATGTTGGATGGCTTCACCTCCCCGAGCCCAAACCGTCACATCGCAAAGAGATATCGATTCACACATCGGACCCAAGATCACAAAGTGGTTTCTCAAAGAAAACCCCTCCAATAGTACAAGGAATATTAAAACTCCCTGGATCCTTCATTTTTCGAGGTAGTTTACTCGGACTATTGCACTACACTCTGTCGGATAAGACGAGTTTCAAACTCTTCCAACTTCATTTTCTTGATTCCTTTGGTTTCGCATAAATAGGTGATTCTTCGGGAGCAGTGAATTTTGCTTCCTTTTCGCGTAAATTGCATTGCGATGCTCTCTCGGATTAACCTCAGTATCACTTGGGAACTTTCCCTTTTGTCGCAATGAATTCACTACTGTAGCTAATCGACCCATTTTGTGTCTCGATCGATCTAATATGCGTCTCCATTGTGCTCATCTTAGTATTCAGACCATCAATCTGCGCCTCACTCCTATTCATTCGATTCTGGTCTCTCCGATGAATGAGCCGAGCATCTCCTCAAGCGCTTTTTCACCTCCGAGTGTATTGAACGGATGGGTTTGATAACCCGGAGGTGGATTCAATACATTCGTTGTTGCTATAAGAGAGATTCTCATGATTTGAAGTCCCGGGTGGTAGTGAGTTGGTAATGAATTACCTCGGTTATTAAAATCCCGGTTATTCACATAATTGACTTGCTCGGCCTCGTGAGTGGCAGTGCGTGAAACTACGGGGTGGGAGTGCGACGGTCTTTGTGGTGGTGCCGGTATTCATGATTGCCAATTGCTTTGTCGACTCGATATTTGAGTGCCAGCGGACATCAGATTCACTCAAGAACACCGCAATCGGGCCGGTGCCGATCTCTCGGAAGGCCATTGATATTGTTGTGGGCCATTTCTTCAAGTAAAGTAAGGCCCTCGCCCGGTGTTTTAGCCATCAATGTACCTCCCGATGCCGCATCTAGTATCGCCCTCGTATGCCCATTCACCCATTGTAGAAATATGAACCTGCCGTGCATAACCATCTTTGTGGGCATCTCCGAAAGATCTTTAAATCGCTCCCCAAGCTTCGTATAACTACCAAAATCAATGCTGGAACTGGCTATCTCGCTCTTTGGTTGGAGTGTCTTTGCGGGAGGGAAAAATTTTGCTAAGAATTTTTTAGTCGATCATCCACTCATAATACTCCAGGCGGCGTTAACGTCAGAACCACGCCTGGCCTTATCCCGGAGTGAAAACGGAAAAGCCTCACTTTAATCGCTTCATCGGACACACCATTCATCTTGATGGTGTCACAAATCTCCAAGAATGTCGCCAAATGTGTATTCGGATCATCCACTGACTCCCCAAACCGATTCTATTTGAACCATGCTTATGAGGCCTGGTTTCAATTCGAAATTATTTGCATTTATAGGTTGCGCGCACAATTAGGAGTAGTTCAGTTCGAAGCGTAGGAAATAATCCGGATTGCCTTTCGTGCGCATCGGGTTGTGGTGGCATATTCACAACCCGATTTTCGTTATTCTCATTGTCTACAACGCCCGCCATTGCTCGATTTCGTTCGCTTCGCCACGCTCTTATTGCTCAAGTGTCCGCTCAATTTCGGATCAAAATGAAGCAAATTAGTATTTTAATCTCGCATAAACAAATAAATCAATGAGAAATACGAAATTATAGCTCCTAAACTAGTCTAGATTAGTATTAAGACTACTTGGTAATAGTATTAGTTTAAAATAGGATAAAACAATCCCCTAAGACAGCGCCAAAAACTTGATCGCGAAAATCTTACCGCAAGCGTACGATTTGTCAAGTTTTAGTATAGGTTTTGAAAGTAGGGATATCGTCTCCACTGTGATTGTTATCAATTTTATACTAAGTACTATAATTAAAATAGCTTAATTCTATCTAGAAATCGGAAAGAGATGGATTTTTATTAAACTAAAAATAAAACTAAAATTAAGCAAATAAATGGTTCAAACAATTTATCAAACACGTAGAAGATGAATTCTAGAGGTTGATTTCACCTAGTTATCCCCTATGTTTTCAATCCGGTTTATTAATCACAAGTTATCAATCTATAAGCTAATATTCATACCGTTTATCACTTCCTCTCTCGAGTGCCAAGTGATTCTAGGTTTCAATTTCTGATTTCAATATCTCTATAAAAATCATAAATTAAACCCTAATGCGCTCAATGAATATTCTATCACAGGCTTCAAAAAGATTCATAAATCTCTCGATTCTATGAAACCCTAGGTTGTGCTATTCTATGGCGGGCGTTCAATTACCTCTCGAGCGTCAAATCAAACACGCCAAACAATCTAAATTATTGATCAGATAATCCAGATGCAATCAAATCAAATAGCACAAATAGATTAATAACTATGTGAATTTCATAAACTAGAAATCAAAACATAGGTTCAAACATAAGTTACATCAATCCCTAGAAATATGGGTTTAGCTCATGTTGGATGTACAAAAATTCATGAAGAAATAATTATACATCGATAGGGTTCAACAAAGATGCTAGAAAAATAATTTGGAATGATTAAGGAATGAATCTTCTCTCGTTTCGGGAAGGTAGATGCCTTGAATCTCGTCCCGAACTCTTTCTCCGTGCTCAAAATCGTCCCTTGTGCTCTCCGAATGTCCAACCCCTGCTTGTCCGTTCCTTGTTCTATTTATAGGCTTAAAACCCTAAAAAAATCCGCCCAAAAGGCCCAAAAGAACTCGGCGCACATTCAAGGCCCATCGAAAGGGGCTGTGTCATAGAAATGGTAGAAATGGGCCGCAGCTTCCTATGTATTGCCCTGTTTGCTGTCGCCATGGCCGCACTCGCGCCCGTCCTCAAACATCTGTACCAATTTCGACCCCGTCGCGGGCTCGATCATGCTCGATATATTTCGTTTTTTAGCTCCTAAAATGCGATCTTCACCACCCAAACACGTTTTTAATCATTTTTAATCAATTTCGGCATCCAAGACCGTTCCGACTCTCAAACGACAACTAATGACACAAACTCGACTCAAATGACGCTAAAATACTTGAAAACCCCGCAAAATCCTAGTCTAGAATACTCAATACATTGGTATAAAAACCAACTTAACACAATCCAAGAATGGAAAGAAGTGATCAAAAAGTTGAATATCTATGCCGGAACTATAGGCAACAGGTCACTATGCCATTGATTGTCCATATCCCCGTAGTCAACAAATACAGGAATGAAGAAGAAAGAAAGGTCTTGAGAAAAAGACAAGAAAAGAAAAAGACAATGTTGGCCGCAGAGATCACGAGACAAACCCAAGTCAAGAGAGACAGTGATTCGAGAGAGCAGTGAAGCTGACTACTCAAGTGATTCGAAGAAGAAGCCTTGATCTGTTTGATGGCCAAGGAACAAGATCAACGACCAAGAAGATGAGGTACACTCTAACTCATCAAACTCAGATTCTAGTGATAGTGAGCGTGACACACACTTCATCACCCATGAGATATTTATGATTCATTAGGCAAAATGATGAAAGATTTTGAACACATTAAATCCTCACACACACTACTAAATGAGGAAAACAACCTACTAAGAGCAAAACTCATGGTGACTAAGGAGCCGAGTACTCTAAGTCAAATAGTGATGAGAATAAAAGTTTAAAGGCGAAAATGCCAAGCTAATAGCAGTAAATAGCTACCATAGAAAAGAGGGAGAATGACCTCAAAATGTGATTGCCTCATTCACTAAGGCATCTAAATCATTGGATGATCTTATTATGAGTCAAAGAGAATGTGGAGACAAGACAAAGCTAGATTTAATTCCCTCGCTATGTCAAACTCCAAAAGTAATTTTGGAAAAAGGATCCTCAAGCAATGAAAAGTCTCAAAAATCCAAAACTCCAAATGGTGCACACACATTCACTCCAAAGTACAATTACAAGCAAACGGCCTTGGTTATAAAGGAAAAGGAAAACGGCCGAGTTGGGTGCGTTGAGAGGACAATCGAGAAGAAATTCACAAGTTCCTCAAAGAAACTCCAAACAGAATTACTCAGAAAGAAGAAACAGAGCTACCAAAAACCCCAAAAGTTCTATAAAAGTTAAAACACATATGATGGGAATGGTAGAAAATATCCAAGCCAAGCTGATTGGAACGATGTGAACTATCGGATAGACTTATGGAATATAAGCCCAAATGGCAAAGGCCAGAACTCAAAGAAAGGCCATTCCAAAAGTATAAGAGCTTTCATCAAAGACACATATGCACCTAGGCACTACACTAAGAGACACCATAATTACCCAAAGAAGGCAATTGCTAAAACATATATACAGCATACAGACAAAAGAGACAAATTTGTATGAACCTAGAATCCCCAAGCAATTTGCCAAAATTAATTATGATTATGGCATCGATAGATGGCAACCCCTTAGAGCCGAGATCATTTGGCTATAGCGGGTTGGATCATCTTACAATACTAACCCTCAGACCTGCATACAAGTATGGGTACCTAAAACATAATTTCCTTGATTGCGGGTTCAAGGAGCAGTGAGTGCCAAGGAACCCTGGTACATGGATAGTGGTCTGTTCCGGACATATGACAGGAAACAAGAAAAATGTCAAAATTCAAGGAAGTTAAGGAGCAAAAGTCATATTTGGAGGAAATGAAGCTCGGGGGAGAAATAAGAGGCATTAGATCCATCAAGAAGAACGGATTAGAAATCACGGATGTTGCATATGTTGAAGGACTCAACTTCAACTTGCTAAGCATCAACCAAGTTGTGACAAGGATTATAATGTTGGATTTAACATGGGTATATGCCAAATCAAGGATATTGAATCAAATGAAGTTGTGTTGCAAGGATGCGCACAAAAGAACATGTATGTAGTAGATTGGTCAACCGCAACACCCAACACCGCGTACATTAGCAAAAAGAGCAATGAATCAAGTTGGTGTGGCACAAAAAGTCGAGTCACACGAATTTCAAAACACTTAACAAGCTTGCTTGAAGTAATCTTGTGGAAGGTCTTCCGGACTCAATATACAAGAAGGAAAGTATATGTGACGCATGCGAAGGGAAAACAAATCAAATCATCATTCAAAGAAAAGACATGCCCATCTTCAACAAGGATATTGCACCGCTACATATGGATCTATTTGGTCCAGTTGAACCGGCTAGCATAAGTGGGAAGAAGTATACCTTGGTGGTAGTAGATGACTACTCAAGATATACATGGACAATATTCATGTGTAAGAAGAAAGAAACTCTACAAAAACTACCACAATGATGATGAAGAGGATTCAAAATGAGAAGAGCCAAACCATTATCAAAATAAGATCGATAGAGGAACGAGTTTGTCAATGGTATAATAACTCAATATTGTATTGAAAATGGCATTGGTCATGAATTATTAATGCAACAAGGACTCCACAAATGAGAATGGAGTTGCGAGAAAGAAGGAATAGAACACTCAAAGAAGCAGCAAGGACCATGTTTCAAGCAGGTTACCAAAGAGATTTTTGGGTAAGCAATCAACACACTTGCTACACTCAAAACAAAGATGTATGATAAAACAGGGCGGTGACAAAGACTCCTATGAGATTTGGACAGGAGAAAACCAAATGTTGCATATTTTAGAATATTTGGATGTAAATGCTTCATCCATAACAATGGCAAAGACAATCTAAAGGCTTTCGATGCTAAAGTGATGAAGGTATCTTCGGGATACTCAAATTTGAAAGCAAAGCCTCGAGTACTCAACAAAAGGACTATGGTTGCGGAGAATCCATTCATGTGGTATTCGATGAGCCAAATGTAAATGGAGAAGACATTGAAGAGTCACCGATAAGTCAATCATCCAACCATACGAAAAGTCCCTATCTTTGTCAAGTCAAGCCGAATTATAAACTCGGATAAAGATGAGATAGCCGAGTCTCATAAAATCTTTGGAAAATTTGCACTAAGTGATTGAGAGAGTGATCAAAGCAACAGCTGCTAGACGATCAATCCGGCTAACTTACTTCAACTTTGATGTAAGATGGCCGAAAGACCATCCACTTAACTTGTCGTTGTAAATATAAGAGAAGGTGTCAAAACAAGATCCGTAACTCAACAAGAAGCTATGTTCACATGCTTTATCTCACAAATAGAGCCTAAAGATGTGTCGCAAGCATTTGATGACACACATTGGATTCAAGCTATGCAAGAAGAGCCGAATCAGTTTGAAAGAAATAAAGTATGGGAATTAGTTCAAAGACCCACCCATCAAAATGTTATTGGTACTAAATGGGTGTTGAAACAAAATGAATGAGGAAGGTTACGTGGTAAGAAACAAAGCAAGACTAGTAGCCAAAGGATATTGCCAAGAAAGAAGGAATAGATTTTGATGAAACATTTGCTCCTCGTAGCAAGATTGGAAGCTATAAGGATGTTTCTTGCCTATGCGACTCACAAGAATTTTATTGTATATCGATGGATGTAAAAAGTGCATTTCTAAATGGTTTATTGGAAGAAGAAGTGTATGTTGAACAACCTCCAGGATTTGAGCGAAGACTCTTGGAGATAAGGTATACAAACTCAAGAAAGCTCGTATGGATTGAAACAGTGCACCCGAGCATGGTATGATACTTTGTCACAATTCCTAATCGAGAATGGATTCACAAAAGGAAAAGTAGATAGAACACTTTTTAATTCAAGACAAGAAGAGCATCTTGCTTGTTCAAATATATGTGGATGACATCATTTTTGGATCCACAAAACAAAGAGCTATGTGAAAATTTTCAAACCTCATGCAAAGCAAATTTGAAATGAGCATGATGGGAGAGTTGACATTCTTCCTCGACTCCAAGTAAAAAAGTGAAGGATGGAACCTTCATAAGTCAAACAAAATACACCAGAGATTTAATGAAGAAATTTGGTATGGAGGAGAAGTCTTACGTGAAAATACCAATGAATACATCACCAAAATGGACATGGATGCGGATGGCAAGCCTATAGATCAAATAAGATACGTAACACTTATTGGATCATTGCTTTATCTCACAAAGAAGCAAGCCGACATCACCTTTCTTTGTAGGTGTATGTGCGAGATTTCAATCGCTCCAAAAGAGAGCCATATGATCAAATGCTAAGAGGATCTTGAGATATTTGAAAGGAAGCCAAGAAGTTGGCTTATGGTATCCAAAGGAAGGTGGATTCAAGCTAATCGACTATTCAGACTGACTATCTTTGGATGCAGAGTTGACAGAAGAGCACTTGTGCACATGTCAAATGCTTGGAAACAAAGCATTTCTGGTTTAGCAAAAAGCAAAATTCAATAGCCACCTCTACACCAAGAATACATAGTCAGAGTTGTCAGTTAGCCCAAATCTTATGGATGAGGCAAAGCGGAGAGACTATGAAGTTGAAGAAAGGAAATTCCAATCATGTGTGATAAACACAAGTGCAATCAATGCAATCACTCTTAATCGTGTTGCACTCAAGAACAAATCATATCGATGTCGATATCACTTCATAAGAGATCATGTTGAAAAGAAGGACATCATCTTGGAATATATCTCAATCGATAAACAGTTGGTCGACATATTCACAAAACCATTATGTGAGTCAAGATTTGAATAACTCAAGCATGAGTTAGGGTTAATTGGTGCCGACACTTAAGACTCAAAGAAAAGAAATAAAACACAAAAAGAGAAAAGGATCTGAATTCTCAAAATCGCCTAAATGAATCAGCCATGTCGGAAAGACAGCTATACTGAATTAGCTGACAACTGAGTCACTGAGAGAACTGTGACGAGAAGAGTTAAATCGCCTAAGGGATAAGCCGAGTCATTTATGAGCAAAGTGACAAAAACGCAAATGTTTTTACTAAGCGGGGAATGTTTTTAAGAATGACATCAAGATAATGATGATGTGTACAGACAAAAAGCTGTATACCAAGCTTATCTAAAGCTTATGATTGGATATAAATGCTGCCGCATTAAATTCGAGACATTAAATGCTAGTCGGCGTGCAAAATCTAAGCCGTTGATTTCGATCACATTTCAAAAACCACCCGCACGTCCTTTTAGAAACCATACTTAAACCATTTTCGTCTGTTTTCTCTCACATATTACCAAAACGTTTCATTTCTATCTCGAAGCAAAGGCAAAACTCTCTCAAAACCCAATCAATATTCAAATCAACTTCTAAGTTTCTTTTCGTGAAATCTTTTGAAAAATGGCATCAACTTACGATTTCGTCAAGCTAGGGAAGCAAATCCACACTGGGTCTCTTGTGGATTTCAAGGGAATGGTCAAATAGGGGTCCGATGACGCCTCATAAAGAAAATTTTGAAAAGCTCGAAACGTCGGGTTGAAACCATTTCGACGATGGAGTTCTCGATGACCTATGTGGAAGAGGTCGCACGTTCTACGTGAACGCCGAGATTCACGATGAGGGGATCAAATCCTCTGTTCACGGGAAGGAGTTCATCATCTCTCGCCAAGGATCAGCGAGAACACCGCTTACTACCGTGGAAGGAGCACCGAGTAAATCAATGAAGCCGACGTGAGACTTGGCCGCCTTGGAAGAAGTAGCCAAGATCGACTATGCTAAAAAGATAGTCTACACAACCAAAAAGGGGCCGGAAGGAGGACTACCACAAACGTTGGACATAGTTGCCAAATGCATAGACATCAAATTTGGCGGCTTTGACCAACCTGTCTAAAGCAAAATCGATCGTAATGGTTGCGACCATTGAAGAAAAGCAAGTAATGGCCGCTGAGTTTGTCTCGGCACAGCACTCCGCGAGAATCGTAGGAACAAATCCTTCAAGGAGGATGGTGCATTTGGAGGATCCCCGGGATATGGCCTGGTGATTGGCCGGTGATGGAGGTGAAAGGAGTTCTCTTCGACATGGAAAGGCGTTCCATGTAAACAAGAGGATGTTCAGATCAAACCTCTGGCGCTGAAGAGAGCCCACGCCAAGAGAGGCGATAAAAGTGAAGGGAAATCACCGACCCTCGAAGATACAAACTGTTTCTCTCCACCAAAGAAGAAAGTCGCCCCGCATTTTGCTAAGAGAATCGCTGCCCTCGGCACTAAGAAAAACAAATCTGGCTTTGCCGCCGGGGCCGCAGCTCGAGTCGCCGCCCCTGCAGCCGTGTCTCCTACCCAAAGAATAGCTGCCGAGAAGGAATCTCAAATACCTTCTCGGTCGTCAAAAAAGAGGAGGACGATAAGCCAAGACGGCCGCTCCTCGGAAGAAAACACTAAAGACCGGCCCCGCGCCAGACTCAAGACACTCTCTCCGAGCCCAAAATCCTCCGTACGAACTAAGAGACGAAGAAGAATCATCAAGCAATCCGAACTTGAAAAACCTAATTTGAGTCACCACTCACCAAACAGATACCGGAGACTGGAGAAGTAGAGTATCCGGATATTATTGATGAAACTTGACCAAGTCTGTTGAAGGCGATCAACGAGAGGCAAATCAAGACCCAATCGTAGTTCGAACACCGAGACACAAGAAGTAGCCGAGAAATCTAACTCGCTGTTGACAGTGGTGTATCCCCCGCAAATGCACTTGGTGACAGAATGGAGCACCAAAGCTTGCTACCTTCTATCCCCGAGAATGAGGGACAACAAGAAGAAGGTCGAAAGTGATGATGATGTGATGATCCTATCCCCACTTTATCCGGACATCCAAAATCGTCATGCGAGAGTGGAGGAAGTGGAAATTGAGTCGATCCAGGGAACAGTTCCAACGGCCTAAGTTTATCGAAGAAGAAAGAAATCGATGAACTTTCTTGGAGTGACCACCGTGGTCCAAGCATTGGATGAAGAAATCGCACGGATATCTTGCAGATCTTCAAAGACAAGGAGAATGAGAGACAGCGGAGGAAGGCGAGGCACGTGAGAAGGCCAAAGATCTCCGCCCTATCACCGCACCCCTACGTAACACACACATCATCTCCTTGACGTCTTATCGGATAGTGATGAGGATCGGACCCTCTTTGCCGCCACGGAAGAGTTGCAAATGCAAAGGCAATGCACGAATCCGCATTCTTCATGAGAAAAGAATGATGGAGGGACCAGGAGAGTCCTCCAAAACACAAATTTGAGTTGGACCCAATGGGAGTGGTGCAAAGATATTGCCACGCTTGTTCGCCACCACTTCCCAAACTCACTCGGAAGAAGGAATTAAGGAAATGGCGATGAACCGGGATAGTGGGGACCCCGATCGTGCCAACCCCTAATGAAGGTGTCTTACCACCGCCCCAACGGTGAACACTCGGTAGAAAAGCAAGGGAGTTTGGAGACGAGTGAACCCATTCCAAGTCACTCACCGTGGTGCGCCCGTGGGGAAACTCCCTCCACCTGCAGCAAGGTCGGAGGATCTTTGCAGATGACTCCACAACGAATCTAGGAGGCGAAGTGGAGAAAGTACAAACACAAAATACACAAACAAGTTGCCATCAACTAAGCTCGAGGCGATTGGCTTGAGACTGCTCGGTGAGGTGCCAATCGCTTTGAAGGTTAATGACGCCGCCGATGCGGTCGAGGCACGAGGAAGGAACATCCCCGGGAGTTAACACTGGCGATGAAAGTGCAATCCATGGGGTTGAGACTCCAATGGATGCCACCACGAAGACCCTAAGACATGACCGACACTGCCGAAAGGGAGGTCCAAGCCTCGCTGCAGCGATTGAGACGCAAGAGGTAATGAAGGCCAACGAGAGGTTGAGACTTCCGGGGTAAAGAAGTGAATTAGAGAACATCCCTCCCGCCATCATTGATTCATCCGAAAAGGAGATTAGCGCACTTCACGACTCTCAGATAATCCCGATGTAACCTTTCGGGATCGGAAAGACGATGAAGCCGAGTCATCCCCCGTGGATCGATCCAAAAGATTGAGGATGTTCCAACCACGAGCAAGTCGACCTCAAGACTACTCGTCAAACTTTCAACTTTGATAATGAGCCATCCATGGAAGTCTCATCATCGTCCGATGACGCTCGATAAGGTCGAGGATGATAAGTGCATTTTTGTTCACATTTTTTTAAATCCTTTTAGATAATTTCTCTAACTTTTTAGTTCATTAATCAATAAAATCAAGAAAAATCACATTGGCTTGTTTTGAATGATGAAGGTAAAGACTTGAAGCAAATTCGTATGATTTCGTATGAAAATACGAACAAAAACAAAGTCTAAAAGAAGGCAAGAAGACTAATCTCGTGCGAGAACACACCCTAGTATGTTGGGAAACATGGCCATGCTTCAAAGGAAGAAAAACAAGAAAACAGAAAAACACGCCCGGCCGTGCTTACAAAGCACGGCCGTGTTTCACACGTAAAACATCAAAACACGCCCAAACCATGTTTAAAAGCACACCCCGGAGAAAATCCTCTTTTTGCGAAGAAAACACGGCCTGGCCGTGTTTATAAACACGGCCGTGTTCGTCAAATTTGACGAACATTTACTGCCGTGCTTTTAAAGCACGGCCGTGTTTTCTCTCCAGCTCAACAAATTTTCTTCTTTTGGCGGAAATAATGGAGACTTTTGTTTTTGGACAACCTTTGAGCAGCTTTCACACCTCATCTTGCTGCACCAAAACTCAATTATCTCCTCAATTGTCATGTGGACACAATGATTCAACCAACTCAACCAATGGAAGTGAAGTATTGTCATGTGTATACAATGATTCAACCAACTCAACCATGAATGTGCACACAATGATTCAACTAAATGGGGCATTTGTTAATATGGTATTTCACAAGATGGTGCTTATAAAAGCCAAGAGTTTGAGTTGGAAAATCATTGATGTAATATTCATTCATATAGAGATTCATTGTGTATTCATCATAGATACTTAGAAAATATTCATTGTGTTTAACATTTTGAGTGGAATTGAGATCAAGAGGTCTTGGAGGAGTAAGCTTGTAGCAACATTGGAGAAGAAGGCTTGGATCAACATCATCTATCAAAGGAAGAAGTCATTGAGATTTTGAGAAAGATAAGTACACCATGTTTACAACACTTAAATCTTCTTGTGTAATTTATTCTTTTGTCAAAATCATGAGTAGCTAAACTACTATTGTTTGAATGTAATGAACTCTAGAATGGATTTGTGATTAAGGTTTGTATGTTTTTAATAAAATTCTCATGTTTTGTGTGATTCACTTATATCATGTTTATTTCATTCAAGTTGATATTTCCGGTATATTAATTTGATATTTATTCCTCATCGGATAATCGAGAGATTTATGGTGGGAAATAACCTATATAAGTGAAAAGAGTTGCATGCAATCCTAGATATATGACGACATAAATCTTCTGAATTAGGGTCAAACCTAATATAGGAATTCATAAATCGTTATAATGCAATTTTGGGGGTTTTAACTAGAAAGAGATTTCAGTTAATCAACTTGAGATTAGGAGTTTTTCGCCTTGAGAAAGGGTTTAACTTAAATCGGGAATTTCTACGGTCCACATAACATGAGATTTTATTAAAAGAGGTTGGTTTTTGCTTAAGGGCTTATGGTTGTATTTTTATCTTGATTGAATCACAAAAACATTCTAGAGGGATTTACATTCAACACATTTCCATCTCTTGATTTCTCATTCTACAATATATTTTTATTTGATTTCTTTTTGTAAGTTGCAATTATCTTAAATTCTCTATTTTCCATTTTCCATTTTAACAAACAAAACTCGAAAAATTACTAGATTAGATAACAAAAAGACGGTAATTATTAGTACTTACAATCTTCGTGGGAATGACACTCGGTACTCAATAATCTATACTACAAAACGATAGGTGCACTTGCCTAAGGTTTTCTAGAGTAACTTTTGAGCCATCGAGGACCAGTCTAACTCAATTAAAGAAACCAATTTGAGACCGACGAGTGTTGAGAGACAGTGAGGCTCAAGCAAGTCGGGTCAACTTCACAACAAACCCCACCGCACAGAGTCCCGCGCAGGCTCCCAAGCGCAACAGTTCGGCTCCACGAGAACTTCACGCGCACCACTCATCATTGAACAAATTCCAGTTGCCCGTGATGATTCCTTTGTAGAATCATTTCCTTCTCTCCGAGGTACCCGACCTCCCGAAGAGTCGTAAAACGATCTTGCGCGCTTCCCACGCACTGATCCCTGTCTTTCCATCGATACCATCGTTCGGTGACTATGATTTTGACGCTACTTGGCCATCACCGCAACTTGAGAGGAACAGCGAAGTTCGGGAGGTGTTCAAAGCATTATTTGCGTAAATTGAACGGATGGAGAGGCACCAGGCCTCGATGGACATGAGATCGATAAGAGATGCCAACCTTATCTGGCGACTCGAGAGGCATAATAGTGAGAATCGGGAGTGGTGGCAATAGCGAGAACAATGCGCGTGGAACAAGCTAGATATTTCGAACATTGTTCAACAAGTCTGCTGTCCGGGAGAGCTAAGAACCGATGCAAAGACGAAATTGAGAGAACACATTGAGCACATGCATGAATCTCACCTGCCGAGATAAAGTTATTGCGTGAGCAAAATAAGAATGAGCTCATGCGTATGGAAGAAAACATGGATAGAAAATTCAGCCTTCTTATGGCCTGAGATGAAGTTGCTTAAAGTGAATCCAACGCTACTCGTTCGAGTTTTGTGCAAGATACACCACAAATGACTCGAAGCGTAACTCGGCTATCACAGACTCGACTTCCTTTGCTAGTATGTTTCGGGGGTTCTCTCTCCTTTGATGATGCCAAAAAGGGGGAAGAGGAATACCTTAAAGCACTAAAGAGATCTCGGAAGCCGAAAAGGAGGGAGCAACTATGAAGGGAAAGACAAAGTGAGGAAGTTACAAGGGAAAAGAAAGGAAAGTCTGTTGAGGGGGAGAATCAAGAGATGTGACCTTAATGATTGCACAAACCCCCAACAAGGTCTTCACACTGATATTATCGCAAACAAACTCCCAGTGACTCTGCCACTCCAACACTCTGCTTTGTATCTATGGTGAAAAGAGAAAGACACAGATTGAAGCAGGGATGGAGGAAGTGGAAGGAAGGTTGAATGCCCGAGTTATGGACATCTTGAAACAACATGGAGGCATTCCAAAGATATACAGAGACACTTATGCCATCTCGATGTCGGGACCGAGCCAAGATCAGTTGATGAATTTAAAACAACATGGAGGCATTCTAGTAGACAGAGACACTTATGCCATCTCGGATGTCGGGACCGAGCCAAGATCGGTTGATGAATTTAAAACGCCGCATTTGAAGGATACTTCGCAAATATGTCTATGGCTCAAGCCTGGGACTTGTATCTTGGGAAAAGGGTCTCACGTTATGTGAAAAAGCCGACAGCAGCAGACTACGGCGATCTGGCTCGGGTCACTCCGCCGATCACTCAACCGGAGAAGAAGACCCCAAGACAATACACGCCAGAGGAAGAGGTAGAGGAAGAAGCAGTGGTGGAGGAAGAGGTTTCAGACCTAGGCCTCTGCCCAAAAACATTGAGTACATAGATCCAGGCAAGAAAGGAGGGATCTACTGGGCTGGTCTTGACCAAGTAGCCAATCTGCAAGTGGCTAAAAACAATGCTGAGTATGTGAGAAGAATCGAAGAAGAAAATAAAAGACAAACTCAGCTATGGGAGGAAAGACAAGAGAGATTAAGAAGAGATGAAGCTGCCCGGAAGGCATATGAAAAGAAGAAGAAGCGGCTACAAGATGAGAAAAGAGAAGAAGACCAGGAAGATGACAGAATCAAGAAGATGAAAGAAGGAGGCAGCGAAGGAGATGAAGTGTTGTTGTCCACCCCTTCATGTATTTTACTATGTAAATACATACTATGTAAGTCTTCCTATGATAATGATTATAGTGATTTGCAAAATGATTTTGATGAACTACAAGATGAATTCCAAGACTTACTTGTTAAATACAAAAATTTGAAAAAGGAATTCATTGTTTTGAAAAATGATAAGGATAGTTTATTTACTTCCTATGAATCACTATCATGTTCTCACACCACCACACTTGATAAAGTGAGAAACCTTGAGAAAGAAAATAGTACTCTTGTTGAAGATTTGAATTGCATGAAAAATGATTTATTAAAATGCAACTTGAGTACCAATAATGAGACCAATATTGTTGATGTTCATAATTGTGATAAAAGACTTGATCATAAGCCTAATGTTGTTAATCATGTGAAAAAGAATCAAGTCCCTATGCACGTTGGTCATTATGCTCCTAGAATTATTTCATGTTTTTATTGCAGTAAAAAGGGTCATACGGCTAATGCTTGTCGGGCTAGAAATAGCTCTAATCATTATTGGAGACCTAAAAGTCTCAAAGCTAATCCTAAAGGACCCAAACACTTGAGGGTACCACAAAATAATTTCTTGATAGGTACCTGGCGAAATAATGATCGAAGAAAATTCATACTGCCAAGAAAGCATCAAATGACGGATTCATTTGATCAAAGAAGGAGAAACTGTTTTCGACAAAGTCAATTTCCAAGAAGAGGATATAATCAAAAATGGGAAGAACACAATCCTTGGAAATGACAAAGACATCATCAACAAGATGATTTTCAAAGAAGAAAAGACTATCAACAATGGGAAGGCAACAAACCTTGGAAATGGAGTAATCAAAGAAGTCATCATCAACAAAGTGACTTCTCAAGGGGAAGATATCATCAACTTTGTTGGGAAATTTATTGTTTAGATTTTGATGAATGCCATGTAAAACTTAGAATAGGAAGTTGGCACCCCATTTTCGTTGTAAACCGCATTGTAATAAATAGGTGGGTCAAGTGAATTAAGTTAGCTATGCCTAAACATGCAAGAAGACAATCGGAGACTAGAAGGAAGACTCATTGCAAGACAGCTGAGTATGGCAAAAAAAAAAGTGAAGACGGAACTCGATGAAGGAGCGGTGAGATGCGGTGAGTAGAGTATCGGTCAAGTCAACTCAAGATAGCCAAGTCTCAAGTTGAAGTGGAAGAGTCATCCAATGATTTGAAGTCGACTTAAGTCACCTCGGGGAAAGCAAGGAAATGCGGTCAAGTCGAGATAATCGAAAGAGATCCGTTGCACGTAAATCAAGAGAATTACTTAAACAAGTAATACCTCCATACTACCTTTCTCGAAGTGCTCGAGTTCGGAAGCGTGCAAAAGGAATAAACCAATGGGAAGCAATGCACCATGTCGAACTCGAAAAGCCGGGAGAACAATTCATACGAGGAAGTGGCAATTCCAAGGACTGCAACAAGACAACCCAACGACCACAAGTGTCTTTTGAGAATAAGCCTATCTCTTCAACGGGCAAAATTTTCAAAAGAACACCATAAAAGGCTGAGGAGTTTATTTGAGAGAATGTTGGTTACCTTGACAATTGAAAACAAATACGAGCAAGAAAAGCTATATCTGTAACCAAAAATATTCTCAAATCATTCAAGATTAATCCTCAAGCCTACATTACGAAGAAAATCAATCCAACACTCACCTGTGAAGGAAAGATAGCTTCAATCAGTTGAAGAGGAAACTTTAGAAGAATCAAGGGGTCTACATTCCACGGAGAATTGTAGGAAGGTTCAAGGTCGAACCAGTCTCAAGTTTTTGGAGGGCTTCGTGATCAAATCCAAAGAGCTTGAGCAAGTGGGTCTGTAGTAGCAAAGGCACTACGCCTGTGAAGAAAGTTTTAGTCGGACGAGAAGCCGGTGAGTGACCAAGGCATCTCCCCCGAGTCCCAAAGGATCAAGTCATTTGTGTGATCAAGATTTGTATATACGGACTTTACCACTCGATATCGATCAATACTTAGTGGATTCCTCCGGAGTTGGAGAATAGAGGAGTAGAAGAATGACCCCATCTTGAACCTCTATAAAAACTTATCGTGTCATTTACATTTCAAGACTTTAATTCCTGCATCTTATTTGTTTAATTTCACGACATATTTGCTATCCAACTGATAAGCTTTAAGTACTAAAACCCAATATTAAATCATAACTAAACCAAACTTAAGGGTGTTAAGTCTTCCTGAAAACAAACCACGATTGAGCTAATTCGGTCTTAACATCCGAGTTATTCTATCAACAAACTAATCGAGTCCGTTTGAGTGACTAACTCTCTTGATTAACTAAATTGGTGTCACCAAGGACACGGTTGTATAGTGTCAACTCGAATTTTATAAAAGGACCAAAAGAGAAAAGTTGGTAAGGTTTATTCAACCCCCCTTCTAAACCTTACACTCACACCCCTTGGGACCTACATCAACAATGGGAACGGCACAACCCATAGAAACGGCATAATTGGTAAACCGTATCTCCCCATTTAAATATGCATTTTATTTTGTCATGCATGTTTTTTTTTGCAAAATGAGTTTTCAAGTATTTAGTTTTTAAATTAAGGTCTTCAATATATATTTGTGCTTTTAAAGTATTTTTGAAAAAGAAGACCTTATATGATGTTTTTAAAACTCTTGTGCATTTTTAGACTCATGTGGTTTATTATATCTTATGGATGTCTATGGCATGAGCTTACTTGTGATATCTCTTAGCCTACACTTTTATCATTATGATTTGTGCTAGATTTGTTTTAAGAATTGTGTAGGATTTACATATTTTCACAAATGGCCATTTACGTCATTATTTGTCAATCAAGGTACGTTTACTTGTGTTATTCTTACTCTTATAGACTCGATATATGTATTGTCATGTGCCTATGTGCTTGTTTTTCATAGTATTTCATACAAGTGTCATTAAGAAGATTTTTTTTAAAGGCACTATTCGATATTTGATTGCACATATTTGCTTTGTTCAAATACTTCTTTTAAATGAGGTCTCAACTATATGCTATCGGATATTCAAATTTCAAAAGAGACCTTTTGTAGCTTTCTTAAGCTTGCTTAAACTTGCATGATTTATTAGACTCTTGATGATATTCTAAATGCATAGTATGTGTTTCTTGCTTCATGGTCTATATAGTATCTATTTCTACTATGCTCTTATGTAAGATATTTTGTGATTGATGATTGAGGCATGTTTTTACACTTGGGCTATTTTTTCTTGCTTATATAAGCGTTGCCGGTAATAAGTTTGTTAAGTTGTGTAGATGAGAAATGAAGTACTCCAAATATTAGTTACCTCAAAATATTTAGATGTAAATGTTCTATCATGAACACCTTAGACAAATTGGATGCCCTATGATGATAGTAATGAAGTAGACAAAAAGGGTATTCCGGAACAAACTCGATAACCAAGGCAACATTGGTCGAACTAAGGCAAGGTTAGTAGCTCGAAGGTATTTTCTAGAAGAAGGTAATTGATTTTGATGTAACATTTGCACTCATAGCACATTTTGTAGCTATTTGCATTTTACTTGCCCATTCTTGTTTTAAGAAAATTTAAAGCTTTACCAAATGGATGTTTAATCCTATTTTCTAAATGGCTTTATTCTAGTAAGAGTCTATGTAAAACAACCTCCGGGGTTTAAATTTTTCTAGGCCAAATGATCTTTATAAAAGGCCTTGTATGGTTTCAAACAAGTACCCCATGTATGGTATGATAGACTTAGCTATTTTTGCTAAATGATTTTACAAAAGGTAAAGTTGATACTACTCTCCTTGTTTTTTGAAAAAGGGCAAGATTGTTTACTTGTGCATATTTATGAGAATATTTTTGGTGCTACTAATGAATATTTTGTGCAAGAGATTCTTCTAAGTTGATGTAGGTGAACTTGAGATGAGCATGGTATCACATGATGGGGGAGCTCAAATTTCTTCATTGGACTTCAAGTTAATCAATGCCAAGAAAGTGGTTATAAATTCACAATCAAAATATACAAAAATATCTTTGAAGATATTAGGCATTGAAGAAGGAAGAATCAACTCAACCTCTATGGCTACCAATGTAGAGATTAAAAAAAGGTTGAGAAAGACATATCGATTGACAAACAAATTCGAGGTATGATTGGTAGTTTACTTTATTTAACCGCTAGTAGACCGGACATTCTTCATGTCGTATGCCTATGTGCTCGTTTTCAAAGCAATCCTAAAGAATCTCATATGACTGCCGTTAAAAGGATTTTTCGATATTTGAAAGGCACCATTCAATATGGTTTATTTTATCCAAAGAATGAAAATTTTTCTCTTAAAGGTTATAGTGATTCGGATTATGCGGGAAATATTGATGATCGGAAAAGTACTTCCGGATCATGTCAATTTTTAGGCGATTGCCTAGTTTCTTGGTTTTCAAAGAAGCAAAAGCGTGTTTCTCTTTCAACTAAGCCGAATATATTTCCGCCGCATTTTGTTGTACTCAACTTCTTTGGATGAAACAAACCTTAGCGGATTACAAATGCTCTTTTGAAAACGTACCTATCTTTTGTGATAATATATCCGCTATAAATATTGCTCAAAACCCGGTTCATCGTAACCGTACTAAACATATTGAGATTCGACATCATTTTCTAAGGGATTGTGTTTCAAAACGTAAAATTGAGATATCGTTTGTACCATCTCAAAATCAATTAGCGGACATTTTTACAAAACCGCTATCTTCCGAGACTTTTGCATCAATACGAGCTTGGTTAGGCATAATGCATATTGAATGAGGCTTACGTTTGCATTTTGCACGTTTTTAAAACTTAGGGGCGAAAAATCGGATTTTTGGTTGAAAATTCGGATTTTGGAAAAACTGACAAAACAGTGGGATAAACAGGTTGAGGGCAACCGGTCGCCCTCAACGTCGACCGGTCGCCCTAAGCCATTTCTTGGATTAAAATGGTTCTGTCTTCAGCATTCGCAAGTTTAACATTTTTTGGCCATTTTTCGTCCCCTTTGCCAAATTTTCACATATTTCATTCAAAAATGGTTTTCATGCATTTTTTTCACAACATGGACATTATATAGCTTGATCATCATCATTATGGCTCATCTTTTCCGATCAAATGGTAAGAATTTCTCTTATTTTGCTCAATTGGGTTGAACCCTTGAGTTAATAACCTTATGGTATATTTCTTGATATTTTTTTTGCATATGATTTTGATGAGCTTATCTATTATGTTGAATTGTATCATGATTGAGGTGAATTGGTGATAAATTTTTTGGCTTGAAACATTTACAAGGGTTATATACAACCTCTTTTATTTTTCACGCACACAAAGTGTTCGATGAAATGTCGCAATGAATATTTCAACTTTTTCATGATTCTCTTGCTTCCAAAAGTCTCCTCCATCTATTGAGATCATGTTTTGCCTAATAAAACAAGCGTATGAACTCTTCATGATACATTTCTCCCATTTTTCTTGGATTTTACGCTTTAATTGCTCAACGGTTAATAAACCGTCCCTTTGGCGCACTTTGATAATATTGTATGGTATTTTCACCATCCTAACATTCTTTTTGATGATTCCAAAGGGGGAGAAACAGGATAACAGGATATTGGCTCGTTAGCTCAAGAAAAGCTAATAAAAGCTCGCAATAAAAAGCTATGGCTTCTTAAAGCCAAAAATACCTAGTCCATGGCTTGTATTTTGGACTCAAATGAAATAGATTATAAGTATTGTGACAGGGGGAGCTTCTTAGCTCATGATGCATCCTATATAAGCTTGTTATAGCTTGTGCTTCTAACTTATAATAATCGTTTGTTGATATGCTCATAAATAGGGGGAGCTTTGTATGAAATACTTTTAACGGATAGTTCTCTCGTAAAACCGGAAAACTGATTTGTTTTCAAAGTCGTCCTCGAGAAAATTGTTTTGGTTTGTAATCATCAAAAAGGGGGAGTTTGTTAGATAAATGTTTTTATCATGATTTTGATGATTATGTTCGATTTTGTTCAAATGAGTTTTTAAACCAAAACAATGTCCCTAAATGTTGTCTAAATACTTCCGATCGACTTAAAATGTTTTTACTATTTTTCGGAGTATTTTTTGGAGTTTATTTTCGATAAAAAGTTGGACAACACATTTGTTTCAGCTCAACCTGGCCGCCCTATAGGGCAACCCGCACTGAGTTGAGCCGAGAAACAGAAAATGGGGCGTAAAAAAAAAGTGGCAGGTGACCGGTCGGCCGTGGCGGGAATTGCACTGGGAGTTGGTTTTTTTGTTCCAGACTTCTCTGCATTTCGTAAAATCTTCAAGTCCAACCGGTCATAGCTAAGGCGACCGGTCACACCCTCCGACCGGTCCCCTGTGTAAAAATTCGCAGAATTCAATTTCAATCCTATCTCTCGCGACGACCGGTCGAACCCTATGTTTATCGCCAAACTATCCGTATGCGTTTTACGATTTTTCCTATTTTGTGGGATTGATTTCTAACACTATATTGATCATTTTTAATGGTTTCTTTTTGCAGCAAATCACTCCCCAAGGAGGAGCCAATGTCTGGAAATGAAAGCCAAGTCCTCTCCTATAAATAGAGGCTTCATTCAAGCAACAAGAGAGAACAACACAACACAACAAGACACATTCAAAGTAAACACTTGTTCTTACATTGTCTATATTCTTGTTGTATTTTGCCTAGCTATTCACTTTCACATTCTTGAGGTCTAGGCTATTCTTGATTACACTTGCACTCTATTGTATTATCAATTATCGAGTTGTAATCTTGAATTTGTGGTCGTCACTCAAACACAAGATATACTTGTGAGTGTTCTTGTGGTAAGAACACACTTGGGTGAACTAGGTGTTAGGTGTAAGAAGATTGTGGTAATCTTCTTGTTGAGGTGTTGAAGAGTGTGGTGCTCTTCAAGGGTGAAGATTGTGGTAATCTTCACAATGTGCCATTTGGAGATTGTGGTAATCTTCAAGAGAGATTGTGGTAATCTCAAAGGTGGTGTTGAAGAAGAGTGTGGTGCTCTTCAAGGTGTTGGTGTAAGATTTTGTTGTAATAATTTTGGTAATTATTAATAAAATCTTTTTCTTTTTTTGAAACCCATCCCGGATATACTGGGGTGGTAGAGCACGTAGTCCCTAGGTGGGGTGAAGCTCTATAAATCGACGCGTGTTGTTTACATTCCGCACCTTTATATTTGTCTTTGAGCATTCGATTCAAAAAAGAGGGTAAAATCGAAAAGATGGAGATAATCTATTCACCCCCCCTCTAGATTATCGTAGCCGCTTGGACTTACAATGTGGTCATTGAAGGAGTTGATCAACCAACCAAGAAATTGGAGGACGGCACCTCGGCTCCCAAACATTCAAGGAGTTCGATGAAAATGAGAAGAAGGCTTTCTCTCTAAACGGTAAGGCCTTAAATATTTTACATTGCTCTCTTACCGCCACCGAGTATAATTGTATAAGAGTCATAAGGTCGGCACATGAAGTTTGGGAAAAATTAGAAACCATCTATGAGGGCACAAAGAAAGTGAAGCAAGCAAGAAAAACAATGCTTGTGAAAGACTTTGAAAATTTCAATATGCATGATGGTGAAAGCATATAAAAAATGGTGGAAAGGCTTGACAACATTGTAAATCCTCTTGTGGCTCTTGGAAAGGTCATCTCCGAAGAAGACAAGATGACCAAGGTATTGAACGCTCTTCCCGGCTCATGGTCCGAAAAGGTGACGGCTATCACGGAAGCACAAAATCTCGAGACACTCAAATTCGATGAGCTCATCGGGAACCTCCTCATCTATGAAGTCTATCTTAAGGAGAGGAAAATTTCTAAACCATCCATCAATCAATCGGGTATGCAAACTATTCCTAAAGGTCTTGCATCTTCTTCTAATAATGCATACTATGATATTGATGAGGATGATGAGGAGACGGCCGCACTTGTTCGTAAATTTGCAAAATTTGTGAATAAAAATAAGGCGAGAAAATCGAGTGACAACTCGTGTTTTAAATGCGGAAAATCCGGGCACTTCATAGCCGATTGCCCAAAACTCGAGGAAGAGGAACAAAAGAAGAAGAAGCCTTTTCCGAAAAAGAAAGTTCTAAATGCGGAAGTCAAAACTTGGGATGAGCTACTTGAAACAACCGACGAAGAAGGAGAATCCGAACATGGTCTTATGGCCATAGACGACAAAAACAACGAGGTACGCTCTAATGCTTCATCTTCTTCCTTAGTTGATGATTTACAATGTGATTTTGATGAATTACAAAATGAGTTTCAAAATTTGATTGTAAAATACAAGACTTTAAAAAAGGAGCATAAAGAGCTTAAATTAGAAAAGGATAAATTATTTACTTCTTATTAATCTCTTGATAAAGCTCATGATATTACTCTTATTAAAGTCCGTACTCTTGAAACTGAAAAACAAACGCTCACAAATGATCTTAAATGGTTGAAAAAGGATGTGCATCGTTTTAACTTAAGTACGGATAAAGTTACAAAAATTTTAGATGCACAAAGAGGTGAGTATTCTAAATTAGGACTTGGCTATAAACCTTTTCAACCTCTTTCAAAGAAAAAAGACCAAGGTCCGACTTTTGTACGTACTAGTAGTGCCCATAATCTTATTTGTTTTTATTGTGGTAAAGTTGGTCACTATGTTAGCCATTGTAAGTTGAATAATAATTTTAGCTTTGTTTGGAGACCCCAAGGTCTCAAGGCTAACCCCCATGGACCTCAAAACTATAGGGTACCTAAAAATAATTCTTTTGTAGGTCATAGGGGCTATAACAACTATGGAGGATTCAAAATGGCTCGTGGATAGCGGATGTTCACGCCATATGACCGGAAAGAGAGAATTTTTTACCAACATCAAGCTCCAAGAAAAGGGTATGGTCATGTTCGGCAATGGCAAAGGAATAATTCTTGGAAATGGAGAAATTGGTAACTCTTCTTTCTCTCTTAGTAATGTTCTTTTAGTAGAAGGGCTTAAGTTTAATTTGATAAGTGTTAGCCAACTTTGTGATTCAAATTATAATGTTGTTTTTAATAAAGAAAAATGCCTTATTTCCAAAAATGATAAAATTATTTGTGAAGCAATTAGAAAATGCAATCTTTACAAAATTTGTACAAGTGATTTGGTTAGTCAAAATGTTTCTTGTCTTGTCGCCAATAATGATTTAACTAGTTTATGGCATAGGCGACTTGGACATGTTGGATATAAAAATTTGCAAACTATTTACAAAAACCAACATGTAAAATGACTACCCAAATTGAATTTTGAAAATCTTGGCATATGTGACACTTGTCAAAAGAACAAATTAGCTAAGAGTAGTTTTAAACCCAAAAATGAAATTTCCACAACCAAGCCTTTACAACTTCTTCATTTAGATTTGTATGGGGATATTGGTACGGCAAGTCTAAGTGGAAAACATTACACTTTTGTTATAGTTGATGATTTTTCTAGATATACTTGGGCTCTATTTCTTACAAATAAAAGCGATGTCGTTAATGAGTTTGTTAAGTTGTGTAGACTTATTGAGAATGAAAAAGAAGATACTATTAAGTATATTCGAAGTGATCGAGGTGAAGAATTTGATGGAGAATTTAGAGTCTTTTGTGAAACCAAGGGATACAGTCACAGTTTTTCGGCTCCAAGGACACCTCAACAAAATGGAGTAGCCGAAAGGAAGAATCGGACACTTCAAGAAATGAGTCGGTCCATGCTCAATGAATTTTCACTTCCAAAATATTTTTGGGCCGAAGCCGTAAGTACCGCTTGCTATGTCATTAGTCGAGTTTATATTCGTCCTAAAATGAATAAAGTCCATATGAGCTTTGGAAAGGAAGAACTCCAAATATTAGTTATTTCAAAATATTTGGATGTAAGTGTTTTATTTTGAATACTAAGGATCAATTGGACAAACTTGATCCTAAGGCCGATGAATGAATATTTATGGGGCATTCAACCAAGAGCAAAGCATATCGGGTTTACAATAAGACTAGTGGGGTTGTTGAAGAATCCATCCATGTCAAATTCAACGAAGCTTCGGGTGTTGAAAGGATACCCAATGATGAAAGTGATGAAGAGGATATTGTCGAACCCATTGTTCAAGATGATGCTCAAAATGATCAACCTTCAAGCTCAAATGTTCCTCAAGAAGACAAAGGTGATACTTTGGATCTTCCCGTAGCATTGAAATTTAAGGAAGATTACCCAAAAGATCTTATTATTGGTGATCCCATTGATAAAGTAATGACTCGAGGAAAATTTGCCGAGAAAGCTCTTATATCTCAAAAAGAGCCTAAAAATGCTAAGGAAGCTATTGAAGATGAAAATTGATTTTTAGAAATGCAAGAGAAGTTGAATCAATTTGAAAGGAATGATGTATGGGAACTAGTACCTTGTCCTCCATCTCAAACAATTATTGACACAAAATGGGTATTTCGGAACAAGCTCGATGACCAAGGCAATATTGTTCGAAACAAAGCAAGGTTAGTAGCTCAAGGTTATTGTCAAGAAGAAGGTATTGATTATGATGAAACATTTGCACCCGTAGCACGTTTAGAAGCTATTCGTGTTTTACTTGCCTATTCTTGTTTTAAAAATTTCAATCTTTACCAAATGGATGTAAAATCCGCATTTTTAAATGGTCTTATTCAAGAAGAAGTCTATGTAAAACAACCTCGGGTTTGAAAATTTCTCTAGGCCTAATGATGTTTATAAACTTAAAAAGGCCTTGTATGGTTTGAAACAAGCACCGTGCATGGTATGATAGACTTAGCTCTTTTCTTTTGCAAAATGGTTTTACAAGAGGTAAAGTTGATACTTCTCTTTGTTTTTGAAAAAGGGCAAGATTGCTTATTAGTGCAAATTTATGTTGATGATATTATTTTTGGTGCTACTAATGAATCCTTGTGCAAGAAATTTTCTAAGTTAATGCAAGGTGAATTTGAAATGAGCATGATGGGGGGAGCTCAACTTCTTCCTTGGACTTCAAATTAAGCAATGCCAAGAAGGAATTTATATTTCACAATCAAATTATAAAAAAGAGCTTTTGAAGAAGTTTGGCATTGAAGAAGGAAGAACAGTCTCTATCCCAATGGCAACAAACGTCAAGATTGACAAAGATGAAAAAGGCAAGCCGGTTGATGAATCCAAATATCGAGGTATGATTGGTAGTTTACTTTATTTAACCGCAAGTAGACCGGATATTCTTCATGCCGCATGCCTATGTGCTCGTTTTCAAAGCAAACCCAAATAATCTCATATGAGTGTTGTTAAAAGGATTTTTCGATATTTGAAAGGCACTATTCAATATGGTTTATTTTATCCAAAGAATGAAAAATTTTCTCTTAAAGGTTATAGTGATTCAGATTATGCGGGAAATATTGATGATCGTAAAAGTACTTCAGGATCATGTCAATTTCTAGGTGATTGCCTAGTTTCTTGGTTTTCAAAGAAACAAAATTGTGTTTCACTTTCAACGGCCAGGAATATATTTCCGCGGCTTTTTGTTGTACTCAATTGCTTTAGATGAAACAAACTTTAGCGGATTATAAATGTTCTTTTGAAAGTGTTCCTATCTTTTGTGATAACATATCCGCTATAAATATTGCTCAAAACCCGGTTCATCATTACCGTACTAAACACATTGAGATTCGAAATCATTTTCTAAGGGATTGTATTTCTAAACGTAAAATTGAGATATCTTTCGTATCATCTCAAGATCAATTAGCAGACATTTTTACAAAACCGCTATCTTCCAAGACTTTTGCGTCAATACGAGCACGGTTAGGAATAATGCATATTGAATGAGGTTTACGTTTGCATTTTGCACGTTTTTAAAACTTAGGGACGGAAAATCGGATTTTTGGTTGAAAATTCGGATTTTGAAAAACAGAATGAGACAGTGGGCTGCCTCGGGTGAGGGCAACCGGTCGGACAGGGTGACCGGTCGTCCACTGCCAATTTATGGTTAAATATGTTTCTGTCTTCAAACTTAGCCATTTTGGCTCAAATTACCCATTTTTTGTCCCCTTCGCCAATTGCACACAAATTTCACTTCAAATTTATTTTCTTGCATACATTTCATATCTTGGACCTAATTAGGCTCGATTATCATCATCATTGCTCATCTTTACCGACTGAATTGTAAGAATTTAAGGGTATGTTTGGTTAGCATTCCCCAGAAGTTAACTTTCCCAATTTCTTTCCCCAATCACCAACCAAACATTACATTACGATTCCCAATGCATTTATTTACTAATACACACATTTCCCAATATATCACATCAAACTCCACTTCCCCCAATCACCTCCAAAAACTTTCCCCAATCACCCCCAATCACTAAACAAACATACCCTTACTTCCTATGCTCAATTGGGTTGAACCCTTGAGATTGTAACTTATTTATTATATTTTTTGATGGAAGTTTATTATGATTGTGATGAGCTTATTATTTATGATGTATTGAATTGTGTTTGAACTGATTTGGTGATGAAATTTTTTGTCTTGATTCATTTACAAGGGCTTTATACAACTTCTTCTATTTTTAACGCCCACAACGTGTTCGATAAATTGTCTCAAAGAATATTTCAACATTTACATGACTCATTTGCTTTCAAATGTCTTATATATTTATTGAGATCATGTTTTATCAATCAAATGAGCTTTTGCAAATCAAATGATCAATTTTTCCCTTTTTATTTGGAATTTAAGCTTCTATTTTCAAAACGCTCGATAAATCGATAAAATTGCGCACTTTGATATAATTGTATGATGTTTTTATCGTGATAACACTCTTTTTGATGATTCCAAAGGGGGAGAAATAAGAAAAACGCTCATATGCTCAAAGAAGCGAAAATAAGCTCGCAAGAAAAGCTATAAGCTAGGGCTCTCAAAAGTCAAACGCTGTGAATATTACTTAGTCCATTTGATGTATTGTGGACTTTTATGCTTGACTAATGATGTTTTGTGACAGGGGGAGCTTATATGCTCAAATAATTCAAGCTTGTTTTGTAAAAGCTAAACTTTTAGCTTTTAGTTGGTTGCTTTTATACTTGTTCTTGATATGTATATTGATAGGGGGAGCTTGTGCAAAAATGTTTTTGAAAAATATTTGCTCCTATCTTTGTGTGTTTTACTTATGGTAAATCTTTCTTGTAATAGATTAATGTTTTAGACCGGAAAATATGTTTTGTTTTAAAATCGACTTCCTAAAAATTGTTTTGGTTTGTAATCATCGAAAAGGGGGAGTTTGTTAGATAAATATTTTTATCAAGATTTTGATGATTTTGTTTAAGTGAGTTTTTATACCAAAACAATGTTTATAAATGTTGTCCAAATACTCCTAAATGATTTAAAATATTTTTACCAATTTTTGGAGTATTTCTTAGAGTTTATTATTCGATATAAATTGCACAACATTTTTTGATGATTTTGTATTAATTGGTTTTGTCACCAAAATAATGTTTTTAAATGTTGTCCAAATACTCCCAATTGATTTAAAATGTTTTTACTAATTTTTTGGAGTATTTTTGACAAAAATCGGACAACATTTCAAGTTGGAGGTCGACCGGTCGAGCAAAAGGTCGATCGGTACCTGAAGAAAGAAAAACTTGAAACAGAATGTACTGGAGTTGAAAAATGAGGGAGGGGGACCGGTCCAGGGCTAGGGCGACCGGTCGCACCCCCCTGACTGGTCGACCCCCCATCTGAACGGTACCTGGATCGCACTAATTCGCGTCTAACGTTCAAAATTTTCTCTGGGGGTGACCGGTCGCCACATGTGTATTGATTTGACAAATTTCTACCGTTGGAATCCTTATCAAGATTTGCTTTTGATTTTTGTACAATATTTCTACATCTTGTGATCCTCTTTTTGTAGACAAAAGTGAAGAAAGAGGAGCTTATGTCTATGAAGACTCTCCTATAAATATAGGATGATTTGAAGATACAAAAAACAACACATACAAGCAAACACACAACAAGAAATCTGCAAATTCTCAAAGCTTTCATTTTTACACTCTTGTTGTAATAGCCTAGTTCTTGCACTTGCACAACCTTGAGGTCTACGCTTTTTGTTCTTGATTACACTTGTACTCAAAGTTTGTATACTTCATTTATTGAGTTGTAATCTTGAATTTTTCTATCATCCAAAATAAGATATCCTTGTTAGTGTTCTTGTGGTAAGAACACACTTGGGTGGTCTTAGGTGTTGAAGAGTGTGGTACTCTTCATAGGTGTTGAAGGAAGTTTGTGGTAATCTCTTTGAAGGTGTTGTAAGAAGATTGTGGTAATCTTCAAAGGTGGTGGTGTATTAATTGTGGTAATTAATAAAATCTTTTTTTCTTTTTGAAATTCGGATATACCGGTGTGGTAGTAGATTAGGCCCTAGGAGGGTTGAACTACTATAAATCATCGAGTGTTTTTTAATTTCCACATTTACATTCTTGTCAATTACTTGTTCATTCGAAAAAGAGGGCGATTTGCGAAAAATCAACATAATCTATTCACCCCCCTCTAGATTATCGTAGCCACTTGGACTAACAAATCTTCCATCAATTATCTATTTTATTGAACATTAATAAATATTCCCCCTTCTTTATAAAACATTACATGCATGAATCCAATGAAATCTATGCGTAAAGGTTTCATTAATTCTATATTAGTTTGCTTATAAAATCGATGTCACGGGCTTTATCAATAACATTATATTGGGTATTGTTCAATATAGTATTTTGCATAAAAAGAACTTATGCGATGTATTTTTTGAATAAATACAAAATATTATTAAAAAAGAAAATATAGTGTACTGCTTACAAGCCAAGCAACTAGCTTTAAAAAAAGGGGTCTCGTTAAAACCAATCAAAGTAAAACCCATTGGGAAAAACCTTTGATAGGAAAAAGAGTACCCCATAAAAGAAACAACAGAAATAATTCAAAATCTCAATCGAAATGATGAACGTTTATTTCTAGAGGATTTTCGAAGGACATTGGCCTGTGTTTGTATTGCACGTGCTTGAGTATCCTCCTAATGGTCTGATGTATCCTGTGGAATATCGGCCCAGGATCCTCCAGCCATAATTGCCATATCGTTCATAGCTTTTGACGAATCACTTGAGTGAATGACAATCGGAGCAGTTGAAGAGTCGCCTAACTTGGTCTTTAAAGCTTCCAATTTGTCTGCATCATCTTGATCATCTTCATCCGCCATATCTGACCAACGTTTCCAGGCAGCAACGGTCATAGCCTTGAACCCCTCAGAAGGATCATTGGAGCTATGGACATAATCATTAAAAGGAAGGCTATCTGAAACTATTTTCATTCCACGTTGCAAATTAGCCTGTCCATGTTCATCCAAATTTGTTGCCTGCGGTTGATAAGGAACTATGGCTTTGTCTGTGTTGCTAGCATTATATTCCGAAACCATAATCCGATTCTCATTATCAGATTTTTGCTCCAAATTCGTATTATCACATACCACATCATCTGAATCAACACCCAGAACATCAAATGAATTCTTAGTGTGAATATGTGAAGAAGAAGGTTCACCCTCCTTAACACGACCTTGATGACCCGCATTTTCCATGGAGTCATCAACGACCTTGCCCTTGTCCTGTTGCACCGGACGGTAAACTTTACGGACCCTAGAACGACCCCGTTGCATAGAATTCGGACGTGCCGCTGATGTCCTGGGATGTCCCTGGTCAGGAGAGGCGCGTCTTTTAGTGGTTGAGTTCCCTGCACTTTTGAACAAAATTCCGGTAATTTCTCATAAGTAACTGACACAAAAGGAACACTGGCCAACCCGTTCTATCATGATGTGATCCTCCAACGGTTTCGACAGATCAATATCCACTAATACCCGAATGAAATGCCCTAGATAGCCATCAAGCGATCGTTGATCAATCTGTATCGGATTTCAATCGCACTGGCGATCCCTAAGATGGTATTAGGATCCCAGTACTCCAAGCCAAGCTCGAAGATTCGGACCCAAACGTTTGCCATCGACCTGTGTACCTTGTACGGATTGAAATTTGGGACCCATGGAGAGAGCCTAATAGTTCCTGGATTGAGTGCCCAATTAATACATGTTTGGGCTCGAGCTCTATCCTGCGCATTCAAGAACTTGATACAAAAAAATCCCTTACCCAGGGGGATTAGTTTCCAATCATTTTTAATTCCCCATAAATCTGATAGGTGTTTATACAGAAGCATAGTCGCCCATGGTTTGTTACCCTTGCCCAAAATTACTCTTCCAATCAATGAATAAGAAAATTCGGCGAGGCGTTGTTGGTAAACGTTTTCATCAATCGTAACTGAATAATAATCTCCCTTTCTAACAGGTTTAGGGATAGAATGGGATTTACCAGCAACCACATGCGAAAATATTATAAAATTACCTTGGGCCCGCGTCGTCAAATCCATATCGTGGTGAGTACCTGAAACAATTTTAGCAAAAGAATGGCCAAAATGGGATTGAGCCTTAGTATTATGAGCCGAATGTAGCGAGTTCAATTCATAATCGGATGTCATTAGGGGAGAGATTCCAACAATCAAGAGTATCTTTGGAAACCTCATCGGGCGGGGCTGTGGATGGGATTCCATGCAGATGGCAGACGGCGGCCCAGGGGTCATCACCCCCTATATAGCAGAATACTTTGGGGAGGGGACCACTGTTGCCTGAGTATTGGCCTTTGAAGGAGATGAGGGGACCACTGTTGTAACCACCTTGGGAGGGACCACAGTTTAAACCACCTTAGGAGGGGGGCCACTACCAAGGGGACCACATTTGATGAGTTCATGGCAGTCCCAAGTAAGAGATTCGAAGGATCCATAGAATAAACCCTTGCCGCAAAATCCACATAAGACATAGGAAAACTCGTAGAGGAGAAACCAAAAGAGAACAAGATATAGCAAAGGAGCAAATATCATAACCGGCGGCTTGTATCCCAACGCCGGGGAGAGCCGCCGGAAAAGTCATGGAGGCACGCCCCTAGGATTTGGGAGAAGAGAGAGAAAAGAGCATCCTCGAGCTTATGCGATGTATATATAGCTTTTTTTTAATCATCAAATTTCGCTGATTTGATTAGTTTGTTTGTTTAACCAATTATGCATTGGTCCTTCAGTAATTAGTATGTATGTGATAATCTTGACCTATCTATACCTATCATTTTCTTAAGTTATATATTAGTTTATGATATAAATTCTCTTAAGTTATATATAATTCTCTTAACCTATGTAACTAGTGCAACTTATATATTGTGTATGTAATCAAAACATACACATTGAAAAAGAATGTGTGTTCCAATCCATTACCGTTCCATCTATACAGTTCTTAAAAAAAATTGGAAAATCGACATCTTACATTGTATGGTTCAACATATTATATTGTATAAATATAACATGTATGATGCATATATGTGCTATTTTGGGCATGAAATTATTAGACACATTACATATCTAAATATACAACAATGATTAGAGGTGGCAAAATCCAGCCCGACCAACAAGCCCGAGGTTTGGACTGGGCTGCAATTTTTAGGCCGAAAAAAATGGGCTAGCCCGACTTTTTCTGGTCGGCCCGAATTTTTTCTGCATAGAATGTATGCATGGGCTGAGTTGACCTAACAATTTTGTGGCCCGACTAAAATCGACCCAGTCCAAAATTTTGCAAAAGCCCAATTGGCTCAGGCTGGGCTGGCCCGACCCACCCCATTGCCAACTCTAACAATGATCGTCACACTAAATTTAATACAATATTAATAAACTAATAATACAACAAATAAACAGTAACTAAGCATTCTAACAACTCACCATATAAAAAGTGATTTTTCAGACAAAAAAAGTGATTTTTACAGTCAAAATAAATACAAACAGAGATAATATTGTCAATCCTTAGCAAAACATTATATAAAATCCTCCATATAGAAATGTGATTGTATTCTAGCAGTTCAAAATCCACTAACTAACCAAAAGACATAAATTCCCCCATAAAACAAACAAACAAAAAAAATGATATATGTCCAACATATTCATGTTCCAAATTTCCCCCGATGGCCACCATCATTGCCTCCGATAGTAAGTTATCTCTTCTCTTTACTCTTAGCCACCTTGACAGCTTCAAAATCGTACCTATCCGCCCGAATAACCTGTTATAATGCACATTAAAAGGCATAAAAAATCTCTCATTGCAAAAAAAAAAAAAAAGGCTTCACAAAAAGAGTGCATACATATCACAATGATAATGCATATAAAAATAAATAACTGAATCAAAATTGCCCATATATCTCTATATAAAAAAGTTCCCTACATATGCAACAAGCATACTCGATGTATACATTAAACTGTACTTAACTATACTACATACTGAACACCAACAAAATTGTCATTGAAAAACAACCAAAAAAAATATATTTAAGTATGCATATATATGACAAAACTGTTACATATACAATAGATGAACAATACATCGTTGACTACCAAACATATCGTACCTATACACCATAATATATTGAATCAGACCACTAAGTTGACTAACAAACATACTAAACAAAACCGCCGAGAAAAGCAGGCATAACAATAACCTATATATGCAATATTCATGCTCTATTAATGCATCATTCTGTATTCCACTATACGACAGATAATCCATATTGATAAATTTCGTATATTTCATTGAAATGACCAACATAAAATATTATAATTACAATATTCATACATATCCCAAGATTGTTGCATATATATTTAATAATAGGTGCATAACTACGAACTATGGATACTAATCAAATCACTAATATGAACCCATTTTAAAAAACATGTAATAAATATTAAAAAGGTATTTATATGCAATAAACATGGTCTATGCATACATTACACTATTCTTATTATATCCAAAACTCTCACAACAAAAACAATGAAGGACGATGTTTGAAAAATGATGCATAAATAAATCATCTTGTCGCATATATACATAATGATATATGCATCACTAATTTAATCCCCTGCTGCATATATAATGCATCCTTATATCAACGTTAAAAACTGATAACAGTAGTTCTTAAAAATCATATAAAACTCCTAACAATTTGCATACGAACCAAAACAAGTTCTTAACAATGAACTATTTTTATCACATATGATTCCAACGTAAAAATCGGATAAATTTTATTTAAAGAAAAAAGCAATTCAACTAGTTCTAAAAAACCTCATACCACAAAACCAAAAATTCAACAACACATATAAAAAACTCAAAATATAAAAGCCACCCAGAAAGTTCCTACATGCCGAAATACGTGAAAATCAAATGGAATATTCACCTACACAAAAAATCGAAACTAAAAACATAGTCGGCCAAAATACATGAAATCAAATAGAAACACTTATACAAAAATAGAAAACAAACGAAAGAATTTTCGAATATTTTTTTTCCAAAAACACATGCAAACAGTAACGAAAAAAAATAAGAAAAAAGAGAAAAAAATTGCATAACATTCACCTATACAATAAATCGAAACTAAAAATATACCTATAAACCAAACACTTGGACGGATTTTTCTCGGCCTACTGAAAAAACGAAAGAACTTTCATCAATACAAAAAAATCGAAATTTTTTGAAATTTTCAGAAAATCTTGAGAAAACGAAAGAATTTTTGAATTTCTTTTTCGAAAGAGATGCAAACATTAACGAAAAAACTTAAAAAAAAAAGGTGAAAAAATTGCATAACATTTCAATATAAAAAATAGAAACTAAAAACATACTTCTAAACTGGGAATTTGGTTGAATATTTTCGATGCCTACTAGAAAATGGAGTCAAAGAATTTCATTCTTCTCTTCCAAATCCTCAACTGTCATGCCCTCTTCTTTGTAGAACTCGGAAGTTGAGGAGACGTGAGTTCGAGTTTTTGACAAAAATTCGGTTCCTATAAATCTCGGTCTAATCAATATCTAATTCTAAAGATATTATGCCAAATTACAAATCTATCCATAAATAAATTAAAAACCGCCCCCCTATGTAGTTATATATTTGCCCTTGAAACTAATTAAGCCCATTTAAATTACCTTAAATACTGAATTAATAATAGTTCTCTAAAAATAAAAATAAATGGACCAGATCAGTTTCTACCGTCTCATCCTAGAATATTGGTCTCATTTGAACCAATACATGTTTTTATATGATAGTTGATATTTCCACTCCAATAATTGATATTCACATACCCACTTTGATAGTACCTTAATCATCTGACAAAATTGTCCATGCTTGAGAAGAAATGTTCCTTTTTGTTTTTTTGACCGACAGATATATTATGCAACTATTTTAGCAATAGATAAAAAATGCTCATTACTTTTTTTTTTTGAGAGATAATGCTCATTAATTTTGGTAGATCAATATTTTACAATTTTTTCTCCCGAAGATTACATTTTCTCCATTAAGTCGTTCGTTTTCAATAAAGTACTATAAAACGTAAATCAAGAATAATGTGGCTGAATGAATAATTAAATTTTCATTTAACATTAATTATCTTGTATAACAAGGAGTTGGTGAGTTGGTAAGATGCGTATTGTGTCCTCCATTACATCTAAATTCAAACATCTCGTGAGATATGAGCTTGTGGTAGAGGACTTGCATCAAAGATGATTTATTCATCTATATCTCATTTGATACGGATAGTATCGCGTATATAAAAATAGTCATATTAATTTTGAAATATAAATAAAACTTAATACTACTAGAATCTCTATTCCAAAAAACATGGATTGACCTTTTCATTAGATAGGAAAGAACCTATATTTATTTTTACGAAATTATCATTCAAAATAAGTAAATATAACTAAAATGTTGGACAAAACTTGAAATCCAACCTATCAAAATTTTAACAAACCAGAAAATGAACCCACTGATCGCAAAACCAATTCCATTATTTTAAAAATATATATTGTATAAAAACTATCACCATAACTTTCTATACGATAAGATATTGTTATAAAAAATTATTTTATAATTAATTATTTAAAAATTTAAATTTCAAATATCTTTATTAGTTTCCCTGTATAATCATAAATGTTTATTATTCATAATACTATTGTAAAAGTATCATATCTACATTTATATAGTGAATATATTATAATACATAATATATAATTTTCTTTTTTAATGAATCATATTCAGATTCTATCCAACCAAACACACTATAAAAAGAAAGCAAAAAAGTGTCACAAATACGACAAAATTGAAATGGAGAATGAAAAACAGCCAATAGGTGCCACTTTTTAAGCACGCCAAGTAACTAATCATCATTTTGCGAATTTCAAATTGCCCAATTAAATTATAAGTTTGAAGAATAATTTGATGAAAAGACAGGCATATTAAATCCAAGCATGTTAGCATGTGAAACACGACATCGCATATTTTATCTGTTTTGGTGGGGACAATAATTGTCTTTGTGAAAAAAGCTTCAACGATATGCGTGGCTTGCTGAAAACAATATTAAGAGAAATATTTTGAAATAGAAATACTTTAGGTGTAATACTTAGGAGTACTTTTTAACTAAACATTCAAAATTCAGACAAAGAAATATTTTTCACCATTGAGGAGACCAAAAGGCAAAAGCCACATTACATTTTTATTTTTTTTTTGATGACGGGAACTTTTAACTCTTTCTACTCTTCGAAATACAAGACCTGGATAAACCCTAGAGGGACGACGTCTTAGCGCGCAAACTACGCCAACTGCGTAAACCACACTGTGCAAGCGCGACATGCGCCAACCAAGAAAGCGTTGGTAGGGAATCGAACTCGCGACCTTTCGGTCCCATTTCAACCAAAAGGCAAAAGCCACATTACATTATCCACCAAAAAACTCTATAATCACACTCAAATTTTCTTATTAACTTCATATGCATAATTACATATTGATTTCAACTTACCAAAATTCAAACATAGAAGATTCAATGTGCCAAAAGGCCATTTTGATACATATCATCATTATAGACAATCCCGCCAATATTATAGAAATAATTCTATGGAATTCGAACCCGAACTCTATTTACATTACAATTCATTATTTCTCTCTTATTGGCTCTTCTTATTTTTTATTTCAGCATATTGATTTATACATAAAGCCTATTCTTTTGGGGTTTTTATACCGTTTGAGAGATGAATTGCGTTTATTTTCACATCAGGATTTACATATACAACATATGTCACTGTCAAGAGGGAATTTCTTATTAGTTAGTTAGGTATTTTAATTCCAAAAAAGTCAAAAATAAAATGGGATTGCGCTATATATATGAAAGAGTATACAATAATGAATCAATGGACCAAATTGGTATCCTATAAGTTATAGGTCCAAATCTAAACTATATTCATGCAAGCAGTTAATAGCAAAAATATGAGACCAAAAATATAAGATAATAACTTCCTTGCTTTCTTGACTTGTAATGTCAAAATACTCAAAACTATATCATTACATACTACAATCGGGTGTGTTTCATGCAACCCACTTGGTGCTACATCCTTGGATCAACACGCACCCATATGAGTGTGTATGTGTGTGTTGATCTAATGGTGTAGCACCCACTTGGGTAGCTAGCAGCTACTCAAGTGTGTGATATCTACAATAGAGCTTCTCGACAATTATACTCACTCTCTTTTTTTTTAAAACCATGATCAACTCACTCAATCCAACACATACACACACTAACACACAATAATCTTGTCTCTAGCAGGGACGGAACTACACTATGTCTCAGGGGGGCCTTGCCCCCCCCCCCCCAAGCTTTTCACTTTTACACTAATTAATATACATATATATATATATATATATGGATTGGATCAAATGAGATCAGATAATTAGAGTGAGACAGTGTGGACTAATCCTGACCACAAATCTGTAATTTTAGATGGTTGAGATTTACCCAATTTAATGGCATTTTTAATTTATTTTAAATCAAATAAGGGCAGTTTTGTCATTTTAGTTTTCACCCAGATCAGTTCTTCTGTATCTTTCTTTTGGAGGCGGGTTTCTTGTTGTTTCACCCCCTTCTTCTCCAATTAGTTTATACAATGGCGTTTATGTGAATCCAATTGAAGTGTGAAGCCAAATTGAAATGTGGCTTTTATGTAGAGGTGTCAAAATGAGCCCGGTCCGTTGGGCTAGCCCGACCTACCCGATTTTAAGATTGGACTGGGCTTGAATTTTACAAGCCCGGAAAAATCGGGCCTAAAAAGCCCGACCCGAGAGGCCTGGCGAGCCAATCGAACTCGGGCCCAAAAAGCCCGAAATTTTCGGGCTAAAAAGCCCATCAAATTTATTATTATTTTTTTTTGGAAAAAAAGATTAACTCTACGGCTCTACTGCATACCAGGCTACCACTTACCATTACCAAGCCCATTATTAGTCTAGTAACGTGAACAAAAATCTCAAAACTGAAAAGGAAAACTAAGGTCTTCCTCCATTGGATATATGTTCCATGGGGGCTTTTTGATGGGCATATGTGCTATGCTGTAAATCTGGTTGAGTTTTATTATAAAATCTATCGATTATTGGTAAAAAAAAATAAAAGCAAAACTAAAACCCTAACTCCTACCGCCGTGACGCCGTCCACTGCCACTCATCTCCAGCCCCTCCCAAGCCGCCGACCGCCACTGCTGCAGCACAACCCCGCGTCGCCGACCACCGCTGCTGTGAGCTGTCTCTTCTGGTATTTTTCATTTCTATTGAATGTTGATTCCAATGAAGAATTAAAATAAATGACGAAAAACAGAGTTGGATCATTACAAATTACAATTGCACGAAAACAGAGCTTGCAGTTAGCAGAAATAGCTTTTGCATATTATCATCTGTTCAATGTCTCTTCTGGCGTTTTTATCATCAAGATTTTTAACAAACTCTGATTTTTTAGAAATAGAAAAGTCATGGACATTTCAATACATTTTCCTTTGAAAAATAAGTTGTACACGTGGCTATATCGTATCACTTATTGCAAATTGTTAGATTTTAAGGATTATGCCCAGAAATGAAAAAGGAAAGAAGCCCCTTTTGTAGGATTGACCTAATTAAAATTGCTAATTATATGGACCTCTTAACTAATTAGTGTAGATTTTTTTATTAAAAGGTTTTAGTTAATGACAAACTAATATTACATCTACTTCTTCATAGACAGTTGTGATGCGAAATTGCATGAGTTGCCATAATATTGAATTATTGATGTTTTGTATTTATTCCACACGCAATACGTATAATTATGTGTTTTATTTTTAGCAATATAAAATAATGATTTGTACATCTGTTATACTGATTTTCCTTTAAATGAGTTCATTAAAGATTTTTTAATGATTTATTGTTTTCTATATATTTATTGATTTAGTGTGTTTATCTCATTTAACAGATATGGATATTGATCAACATTTGTAGAATATAGATGATGACTTGCAAATATTGGGATCTCCTCTAACTCCTAAGAGTACTGCAGGTACTAATGCTTGTTAGTTGTAGTTCTACAATTAATAAATCTAAGAACAAGAGTACTAGGGATGATAGATTGGATAATGAAGATATCGATGGGGGAGATGCTAAAAAAGCAAAGTCTGAGGTGTGGAATTATTTTGAAAAGATTGGTAAAATAGATGGGGTAGAGAAATGTAAATGCAAACGTTGCATGAAATTATATACTTGTAAATCCGAATATGGCACCACTCATTTAAGGCGTCATTTTGTTATATGTTATAAAACTCCTAAATTTCATGATGTGGGCTCTTTGTTGGATAACCAAGCTACACTGTTGAAGAAGTGAAAATTTGATAGTAAGGATTATCGAGAAGCATTATCTAGATGCATTATTCAACATGATCTTCCATTCAGCTATGCCGAGTATGAGGGGGTTATTGCTGTAAATAAAATCCTAAATCCTGAATTTAAATCCATTAGTAGAAACACTGCAAAAGCTGATTGTATGAAAGTGTTTCTAATTGAAAAGGAAAAGCTAAAGAGTTTGTTAGCTACTCTTCCTGGGAGATTCTGTTTGACTTCTGATTGTTGGACTGCTGTGACTACACGTGGTTATAAACTTTTTGGTGAATACAAACAATTTGGAGCCGCGACAAGCTCATTTCCTCCTAGCTCATCAAAAGAAGACCACTCTCATTTAATGACAAGTGGAAGAGACTCGTCATCTATGACTATGACATCCATTCTTGATGTAAGTTGAGTAAATAAATATATTTAGTTTACTATATATTTGACATCTATTGTTTATACTTTCTATTATTTATGTTGTGCTTGTTTAACTCCAAGAATATCATCAAGAAATGAAGCAAATGAGTTCAAATGAAGGTAAATCTGAACTTGATATATACTTGGATGAAGGATGCATTGTTGGAAATGACATATATGTGCTAGAATATTGGAAGGTGAATAAACATCGATTCCTCGACTTGCAATTATGGCTTCGATATTTTAAGCATTCCAATCACAACAGATTGCTTGAGAATCTACATTTAGCATTGGTGGTCGTATCTTGCATAAGTATAGGAATTGTTTGCTCCCTGAAATTGTGCAAGCACTTATTTGTACTGTAATTGGTTGCATGGTTTCACGAAATTGAAGCTTCAGGTAATAACTAATAATATATTAACCTTTTTTCTTTCACTTGTAATTTTTGCATTCAATTATAGTTATTGACTTTTCTCTATTTATTTTTTTAACTGTGAAATACGAGGCGTGCAAGATGTAGAAGAGATACGGTTGTCTAAGGAAGATTCCAATGTGATTGATGATGATGAGTGATGACATGGAGGATTTATATTTTGTTTATTTTTGTATTTTGGACTTATGTCTAATTGGATTCTTATGATTACTTTTTAATGATTTATGTGGTTTGGACATTCTTATGAAATGATGTATTTATTGGACATTCTTATGATTACTTTTTAATGGTTTATGTGGTTTCGATCATTTAGTTGTAGTGGTTTATGTGAAAATGAAATGATGTAGTTATTGGACATTCTCTTGACAAATTAAACATACTTAATCAATAATTTGCTAGGGAGATTATTGATTAGTCGCACACTACAGGTGATTTGTAATTATTTGCAAGTAGATTGAATTCAATTTTGTTCTTTTATGATTAAACTGGATTGGGAATTTACTTTATATAGCTGATTTTGTTTTAACTACATTCTGCCAGATGAACGATGCAATTGTGCGGTCCTTTGAAAAGAAGTCATTTGAAAAGAAGTAATACTCAAATGATTAAATATTATGCCCACCTTGTGCTTGTAAATTGTGTTTTTAATCTTCTCTACGAAACGACATAAAGATATGCTATTAATCTTCTTATTGATGTTTGTAATTGATTTATTTCTCTTGAAATGAGGAAGTCTAGAAACCCCTTGCCATATTCACTGTGTTGAAACGTAATTTTTTTAATAATCTAAAATTAGGGCCAATTTGGCCCGATAGCCCGGAGGCCCGTGGTGGGCTGGGCTGGGCTAAAAAATAAGCAGCCCGACCAGATTTAGGCCGGCCCAGCCTGATTTCAGTCAGTGGCCCGATGGGGGCCCGGTCATTTTGACACCTCTACTTTTATGTGAATCAAGAAGCTAAGCTTAAGTTCATTGTCAGAATTCGTGGAATTAATGCTAGGCACCCAACAACCAAGAAGATTCTGCAGCTTCTGAGGTTGACTACTCGTCTGACCGGAATGTTCTCGAACTGAAGAAAAAATCCGTTCAGATTTCTGTTTTTCCCGTTGTTTCCGGTTATTTTGTTTTCATAACACTTTGCCTCCCTTTAGCACATCTCCACTCACGCTCGTCAATGGTTTGGAGGTAAATTCAACGAACTCTTCGTTTCTGGGTTACCTGAATTGGGATGGTAAGATGGAGCCAAATCGGTCAACGATTTGGGGGGCGTTGATTTCTTGGTTGAGGCGATAGCGTTGGGCTACGTGCCAGTGGTGATTGTGGACCGTCCGTTTGAGGATTTGCCGTTGATGGATGTTTTGAGATGGTGTGAGACTGCTTTGCTTGTTGCGGTGCCGCGCGGCGGCGCTAAGCGGCTGAAAGAGGTGTTGAACGGGTTGAGTGGGGAAAAGTATGCGAGAGATGAGAGAATTGTTTTGACCGACAATTCAATAATCGAAAGGAGTGTTGGGCAAGTATTTTGTTGAAGAAGGCGATCAGAGTTCCGGAGTTCAAGAGATATTTTTTGGGGTTTTAAAATAAAAGACATGATTGGAGGATTGGTGAAGAAGCGATCTTTGACGTGGAGAAAACGAGGGTCTACGAGGAGATAATTAGGATTCTTTGTACACTTAGATGTTTTTCGATGTATACTTAGATGTGTTTTGTTGTAGAAATAGTTAATTTTTTATGTATATATTTATGTTGTTGTATACTTATATTTTTTTTTGTTGTATACTTATATGTGGTTTTGTTGTATACATATATGTGTTTTATTGTATATTTATATTTTTGTTTGACAATTGTAATATGCAGTAAAATTATGTTAAACATACAGGAAAATAGTGTTAAGTATACATAAAATATATGTTAAATATACAACACAATAATGAGCGTGATTTTCCCTCTATCTATAATTGATTTAATTCACGGTCTCCACATGTTAATGAGCGTGATTCACTTTATCTATAACTGATTCCTTAATTCACGGTCCTCACATATTTTTGTTTATATTTTTGTTTGACAATTGTAATATGCAGTAAAATTATGTTAAACATACATCAAAATAGTGTTAAGTATACATCAAATATATGTTAAATATACAACACAATAATGAGCGTGATTTTCTCTCTCTCTCTCTCTCTCTCTCTCTCTCTCTCTCTCTCTATAATTGATTTACTTAATCCACGGTCCCCACATATTAATGAGCGTGATTCTCTCTCTCGATCGATAACTGATTTCTTAGATTCATGGTCTCCACATGTTTTTGTTTGACCATTTTAATATTATGTTAAACATACAGTAAAATAGTGTTAAGTATACAACAAATATATGATAAGTGTACAAAGATATCTTGCATGTCGAAAGCACATGCGCGATTTTTCTCCGGTAGCGATTTTCTCGCGATTTTTCTCTCCCCACGTGATTTTTCTCTCCTAATAACGATTCAATATTTGGATGGTCCCCCACATATTTGTTTTGACAATTATACCCTTATTTTGCATTAATTAAATGTTTAATGTAATTTTAACCCATATTTATCTTAGCCATTGATATAGATAAATGAGGGTTGAGATGAGTCCATATTTGTCTCACTATAATATGTGGTCTCATTGTAACCTCTCCCGTATCTAGATATATAAATGTTTAAGTATCAATATATGTATATGTATATGTAGTATTTTAGTGTTTTTCCCTCCAACCCAAATTGTTGATCATTAAAATTTGTTGTAAACCGTACAAACCCATGATGATTATCTTTAAGTTTGGATAAACTATTGTGTGGATCTTGATATATATCATAATATTTAAAATTATGGAGTATACATCCGGATTAGAATTTTGATGTAATTTTTGATGCGCAATGATAACGTATTTAAATATAATTATCATATATGTATGTATATATACAAATGTTTGATAATTCATTCTATAACTTATTAGACTTAGCACTCAGTATCTTTACCAAAACCATTGGCGGATCCGGGGGTGGGCCAACCCGAGCCCCTACCCACCCATCTTTTTAAAAAAATATAAAAAAATTAGTGAGAATTTTTTTAAAAAAATATTTTTAGCGTTAATTTGTATGGTTTTTGTTGGGGTGTCCTGGCTCGCTCCCGCCATTGACCAACACTCTATGATATTAGTACTACTTGTACTCATCTCAAACCCTATTAAGAAATTATATCTATTACTTGTATCAAACCCAAACAATTACTCATATCATCCACATTAGGATCCGAATAAGTGTGGGTACCCGAGTCTACCAATCCCTGTCATTTCAAGTTGACCCCCCTCAATTGTAAATCCTGGGTCAGCCCCTGGTCTCTAGAAACATGTCAACAAAGCTCACGTATATATACACAATTCACAAACATCGTTAACACATGAAAAGCACCATTCTACATCACATTTTACTTAATAATAATAATGATGCGAAATGAGGTTTAAAAAACATCTCTTAATCCCCTGCTGGCATTGACGGCATCATCTTTTGCTTGCAAAGAAACAGGCAAATCCAATAAAATCATAAATGATTTACTTATACCCATCGTGGCAAATATAAAAATCCACAATCAACCCAAAGAATATGACAACTAAAGAAGTAATACCCATGTCAATTGTCTGAATTGCAGACAAAATATAGAATAACTCAAAAAAATTTAAAAAATAAAGCATGATAATCTAGTCATCACTGCTTAACATAAATATCCAAAATTTTGCATAACCTCAACCTTAATTTTACGCACAAATAAGGGCTTGTAATAGGTAAATACGTTGAACATGCATGTTCCTTAGGTGTACTGATAAGTTCATTCTAACAAAGAGAATGAATAACATAAGACAATTCTGACCCATTCTCATCACTCTGTTTTGGCCTCTGCTGATCCATCTGCTTTCAAATCTGCAGAACAACATCCACCACTATGATGATGGTGGTGATGGAGATGGTGGTGGTTGTGGTGCTTCTTACCCTTCAATTGCTTCCTCATATCATAAGCATCCTCCCCATCCGCATAATATTTTGCCTCCATGTCATGAATCTTGTACCCTAATGTCTCAGTGTACAAGTTAAATGCAGCCCTATTGCTTTTCCTGACATGCAGTGACACATACTCAGACCCATACACCTGTTTAGGAACCAAAACCTGAGAAAGTTAGCTATCTAAACACAATAAAATTCAGGACCTTTAGATCTATTCAGATTTGCCAAAAGTTTGGGTCAAAATATATCACATTATAGAAAGCTGCATAGCAACTGTTGCAGAAACATAGCCAAACTTTTCTGCATAAGACACTCAAGAACGCTCATGCACGAAAAAGGACAACAACCAAAAATAATTTTTATTCCAGTTACATTGTGGAATAAATCCAACTTTTAGCACATCTATGAGATACAGATGACCATCACACCCAAAAACTTTTTAACTTTTAAAGGGCAATCGCAGTTGTATGCATTGCTAAGCATTGTCAATGATAATGCAAACTCTATGATAAATAAAAACCATCTCAAATTTTAGTAAATGATTTGCGAAGGAAACCTTGTCATGGTTTAGTTTCAAAGTAAAATATGAAGCTAATGGCAATGCATTGTTTTTATGAGATATGTCCTTAATACATACAACATTTCATTTCCCATGACTACTTTCCCAAAAAATTTAAACTTAGAATTAACTTTTCCGAAAAAAGTATATATGTTTCACCAATTTCCTTTTCCTAATTTCTTGCATGGAACTCTAGATTCAAGTGAAGCATTGACGAAATCATCTCTAAGCATAAGAGCAAAAGTTGTCTTCACATCACATTTCATAACAATTCCCCAAAATATTGTAGAGGGAATCTAAAATCATAGATATCCAAACTGTTGTGCATTTTGGCTAGCCATGACCTGACTAACTAATCAAACTATGCAAACAAGTGGCATAGCTATAAGGTGTCCTCAATATAGCAAAAATAACGGCAACCCACCAATTTTTGGCTAGAAAATTACAAATATTCGATGAGGATTATTTTGGATTACTCTCATAACAAATAAAATAAACACAAGAGAACTAAAAAAAATTGAAAATTAATAAACTAGTAGAGTTTGATTACGTTTGCAGAGATATGAATACAAAGCCAAATAATTAAACCAAAATAAAAGGCGCATATCAGAACACAAAACCAAAGAAGAAAGGCAGAAATAAGCCAAAAAAAAATCATGAAATTAAGATTCCAAAACTTCAAATGGGCCAAAAAAAATAAGAAGGAAGAAGAAGAAGAATCCACTATCCATCAACTCACCTGCTCCATGGCGTTTTGAGCAGCAGTCATGAGCTTAGTGGCGATACCGAGTTTACGGTGTGTACGGAGCACGGCGAGTGAGGTGATGTGGCCGTGGCACTCGGTCGATTCCTCCTCCATTTTGGCCAAAACATATCCGACAATCTTGCCGTTGTAATCCTCGGCCACGTAGAGTAGCTGCGGCCATGAGAGAATGTGGTATAAATAGTATTTCATCTGGTAGTTCTCCGGCAGGCAGAACAAATTGCACTCCTGCATAGCTAGCAAGTCATCCACCGTTGCTTTCCTGATGCACACCATTGTTTTCCAATTTGGGGATTTGGATTGGGGCAAAGGAATTTGGGGGTTAGGGTTCTTATTATTTTTTATTTATGCGATTTGGAAGCGGTATGGGAGGGTTACGATAATAATTGAAAACTCGTCTTATTAGATTAAGGTTAAATGACAAACCACCCCCAAATTTTACACATTTTGGCACATAACCCCTTAAAACTTAAAAGCAACACAGAGCCACTTCACCCCCCAAACTTAAACACAATCGGATCACTTTGCCCCCCAAAACAGTTTTCATGTGTTTCGAATATTACAATCTGGGAGTATTGGGTTAAGGTTTATTAATTGGGACTATCGATTTTGGTTTTATGTTTGCGATTAAGCTAAAATTTAGCTTCGACTAGGGATTACAATTGACGGATTACGAGTGATAAGAAAACCCAAAGAAACAATAACGTACAAAGAAAAGGGTCTGTTTAGGCCTAACCGAAATGACCTCCAAAGTAGGGATGTCAATGGGCGAGTTAAACCCGTCCCGCATCAAAACCGTTATGTCGGGGCGGGTCTAGACCCGCTTAAATGGGTCCTGGGGCAGGTCCTTGGTCCATAACTTCAAAACCCGTCTCGGCCCGCTATATTAATTTTATTGTATTTTTTAATATGTATTTAGATATTTTTGCATTATTTACTTTTAGATTTGAGTATTGTATTGATATTAATTTACTACTATAACATCTTGTAATATTATAATTTGAATAGTTATTTTGAGTATTAGTTGAGTACTATTTCAAGATCATAATAGTAGTTTTTTTTAAAAAAAAATTTAATTGTAGCTAAATAGTTGTAAAACATAGTTATAATAAGTTGTATAAGTACATTTATTTTTTTGACCTATTGGCATTGGATTGTTTTTGAAAAGCCATAAATACAAAAAAATAAATTATTGAAATTAAAAAATATATATTGGCGGGTCTAGACCTGCCTCGGGGTTTTGATGAGGGGCGGGGCGGGGCCCGATTTGGCCAAACCCGCCCCAAACCTGCCCCATTGCCTACCTCCAAATGGTTAGAAAAAAAAAACTTTGTTGACCAATTTTGATGAGGTTGGTAAATTAGATACCAAATTGTAAAACATGTGTTGTTGAGGGTACCAAATTAAAATTATCCTCCAAATTTGCACTAAAAAGATGGAACTTTAAATTTATCTCCAACCAATCTGCTTCCAATTTATGCTGGTGCCAGTAGGGATGGCAGCGGGATGGGTAGATGGGGTATCCACCCGCCCAGATCCTAATGGGATGGGTATGAGTAGTTTTTCGAACTTGAATGGGTATAAGATGAAATGAGAAATTTACTACCCATTTATATACCCACCACTACCCAAACCCGTTTACCCCTTAGTAACTTCCAATTTTTTTTCCATCTAACATTATATATTTCTTCATAGAAGCCCAAGATAAATTTTTATTTTTTGTACAAAGAAGATATAAAGTTGTCATTTATCTTGAATATGTGATCATATCAACTTTTTATGTTTGTCGAGTTTGATAAAACTACATGTCTGATGGTGTAGTTTTATAAATTAAATGATGTATTAGTGTTGATTTTGCAGTATTAAGGTTACATTTGTATTTATGTGATACTTTTTATTTAGTTGATAAATGATGACAAATCAGTGACTTACAAAATTAAAATGGTAATTGTTATATTCATTAAGAATTTATTGTTGTGATATTGGCCCCATTGTATTACTTGGCCCATTTCACTAAATAATTGAAGCCTACTTATGCGCATTGATAAGCGAGGCACAACCCCACTCTTGTGTTTTACTTGGTTTTTATTTCGGATCCTTTTATTCAATTGCGGGATCCGAACTCTTAGTCCGCGGATCCTTTGCTTATTCAATCCTGGTCGTTCATTATCCGGGATTGATATTGTCCCTTTGTTGGCCCTATAAAGCCCTACCTACAAAACCTAGTTCATATCTAAGCATTCGATTTTTCTCTCTTCTACTCTCTATTCTTCGTCTCTCTCTCTAGAATTTCAACTCCTTGGCCGGATTTCTCTGTGAATCTGTGTTGAGTGTTTATAGATCCGAGTGGTTTCCTTTGTATGTTTAATATCTTGGTGTACATCCCGTTTCTCGTGAGATTAGGGTTTTTCGTGAGTTGGAGCTTTCTAGGGTTTGTGAGAGTGAAACACTTTGTGGGGTTTCTTGGAGGCGATTGTAGCGAGGGTAAGTGTGATCTACTTTTGTGATTTACATGGGTGATTCTTGGTGACTATTATTGTGTGGAAAATTTCAGGCAGTTTGAGCCAAATTCCTCAAAATTTGGTTTTAGGGTTTTATCCCTCATATATTTGTTATATTTTTCTTGTCTTTGATCTTTTTCTTGTACTTTACTTTCGATGTCGAGTGCAGAGTAAAATCTATATTAATAGGCTATCGAGTCCGTAATTTAGTTTTCGGTACTTTGTGTATCGATCTATTTGAGGCGGATAGATACCCAACATTTAACATATTAGCATTCTTTTGTATAATAATTAGTTTTTGGTAGGGTGTCCATTTAATATTAGTTATCTAAATATTCATATAATTATAAGTTTTTATATAAAATAAATGGGTTTAGGGGGGGTACGGATAATACGTGGGTATCGGGAAATGGATTTGGGATGAGTACTCATAGTATAAATATTAACGGGTTCGGGTATGGATAGTAAATTATATGAATATTAATGTTTGTCAAACCCACTACAAACAACAACAACAACAAACTAAGCCTTAATCCCACTACGTGGGGTCGGCTATACGGATCATATCGCGCCATCGTTTACGGTCATAAGCCATATTTTTGTTTATTTTAGGTATAATGTCATGTTTAATAGCTTCTTTCCAAGTCTTTTTAGTCCTACCTCTTCTCTTTTGATTTGTGTGAGTGATTCTCTACCTTCTAAACGTCGCACAGGTGCATCTAAAGGTCTCCTATAAACATGTCCAAACCATCTTAATCGTGTTTCTCTAATTTTCTCGTCTATTGGTGCTACTACCACTTTGTTTCTAATGTGTTCATTTCTTATTCTATCTAATCTAGTGTGTCCGCACATCCATCTTAGCATTCTCATCTCTCGCTACCCTCATTTTTTGTTCGTGTTCATATTTAGTCTCCCAACATTCTCGCTCCATAAAGCATTGCGGGCCTTATGGCCATTTTATAAAATTTTTCTTTCAATTTTAATGGTATTTTACGGTCAAAGGATAGAAGATGCACTCCTCCATTTATTCCAACCCGCCTGGATCCTATGTGTGACATCTTTATTGATTTCTCCGTTTCTCTTCAATTATAGATCCTAAGTATTTAAAACTCTTTGTTATACTCACTTCATGTCCATCAATTTTAACTTTCGTCTCATTGTTCTCGTTGTTTTTACTAAAGTGGCATTCCATGTATTCTGTTTTAGCCCTATTTATAGTAAAACCTTTTGATTCGAGTGCTTCTCTCCAAACTTCCAATTTTGCATTTACTCCTTCCCTTGTTTCATCAATTAAAACTATATCGTCCGCAAATAACATACATTCGGGGATGGATTTTTGTAAGTGTTTAGTGATTTCATCAATTATTAGGATAAAAGGCGGGCTTAGAGCGGATCCGATGCAAACCTATAGTGTTTGGGAATTCACTAGATATTTCGTTGGTGTCTAATACATGTTGTTATACCATCATACATATCTTTTATGGCATCTATGTAGGCTATTTTTATTCCTTTTTTTTTCCAATACGCGCCACATTATGTCACGGTTGACTTTATCGTATGCCTTTTCAAGATCAATAAAAATCATATGTAAATCTTGTTTTCTCTCATTATATTGTTCACATAATCGTCTAATTAAGTGTATAGCTTCAATTGTGGATCTTCCTGGCATGAAGCCAAATTGATTATCTAATATACTAGTTTCATTTCTTATTCTTGCTTCTATAACTCTTTCCCATAGTTTCATTGTATGACTTATTAATTTAATTCTCCTGTAATTTGCACAATTTTGTATATCCCCTTTGTTTTTATATATAAGTATCAATATACTCTTTTTTTCCCCTGGTTTTCTTGAAATGGAAACGAAGACAAAGACAAACTTGCCCACTTGGACAATTTTGTAATATTTACTTTTGAAGGCATCTAACATCTTAATGCCCATATCTGAAGTGGGTCAAAAATTATTCTCCAGTTTTTTTCTAACAATAATCTAAAACCATTAGATCACTCTTGGTTCAAACCATCAAAATAATAAAATATACAAATTAAAGAATCCGCTTTTAGATCGCCCTAGCCATGTTTCTTCAACTCAAATATTAAAGAACAAGCCCCTCATGTGGTGGCCCAACGGTGTAGGGTGGTTTCTTAAGGCATGACGTCTCAAGTTTCGAATTCCCATCTCTACAATACTTGGTTGAGCCTGTCACATGGCTTGGCTTGCTATCTTTATTCTTGACTTACTTGATTTGTGATAACTGATAACATCGCTAAAAAGTTTATCCAACAGCACCCAAAGTGTCACAAGATATTGCGTCAAGCACTTACAATGCATACTCAAAATAGTAGCCACGGATTCCCCCATTATAAAAAAATAAATAACAAATAATACATTACAAAGAACTACTTGTACTGTTAGCACAACATATATAATAATTTTTTTTATTCTGAATAAAAGTCAAGTTTCAAATCACGTTTTAATTGCTTCCGATTGTTATCACAAGATTGAAATCTGAAAACAATCTTGATGTTAAAAGATTCTTATCGGAATAGCATTGATAAAGCGTGGAACGGAAGCACCGTGGCTAACCAACTGGACCCATTGGTAAACAAATACGTGTGCAATGAAACAATTTGCAAACACACACGGATAAGACCATTTGACCATCCAACCTTTTGTTATTCCTTTTGCTTGCAACACTTTTCAGGGGCTGGATTTTGCTGGTTTTCTGCCCATTTGACATTAAACAAATCCTTGTCCACAACACCACCAGTACAACTTTTAGTACCACTTGACATTAAGCTCTTATCTATATATAAAGATCACACACAGACTCACACCAAAACATACACACACAACTAAAATCTTCTCTCTTGTTTGTCATGGTACTCTCAGTGCATAAACTAAGCCGTCCTTTTAAATTTCCCTCCAGGCTGGATCATCACCACCTGAAACCCGACGACGCCCTGCCGGCCTCTTTACGTGCTTTCCGGTCCAAAATTTCTGATTTCATCACCCAAATATGCTTCAAAACCGAGCCCGGATCAGATTTTCGGTTCAACAAATGTTTTGAGCTGATAAATATCACAAACAGGGCTTTTGCAAAGATGGTGGTTGAAATAGACTACCCCATGACCCGATGGGGCGGTAAACTAACCGACGAGTATCTCAGCTACACTCTAAACCTGCTGGACCTGCTAAACTCTGTTAACTCCTCTGTTTCTCATCTCAACCACGCCAAGATTTTGATTTTCCATGCCCTCAGCCTGATCAAGAATTCGCCGTCATCTGCAGCTGAGCACCTGAAGAAAATCCCGATTAAATATCTTAACAAGGAATTTAAATCAGAAAAATCAATCAGGATTGAAGAAAAGCCTGGTTCTGAGAAGGAACGTGTGGTTCTTCAGGCTTTGGCTATTTCCAGGAAAATCGGATTCTTGGTGCTCGGTTTAGTGTTGTCGGGTTTGTGCAGTGATGCTAAACCATACATGGAAATCAGAAGGTTAGCTGGAGGGTTTGATGATTCCCTGATAAAAGACCTGGATTCCAGATTCTGCAGAGAAATCCAGGAGAAAATGGAAGAGGTGAAAGAGGTAAACAGTGCGACAGAGCGCCTTTCCATGGCTATACCTACAGGAAGATATATTAAAGATGTGGAGGAATTGAAGACGAGATTACAGGTGCTGGAAAATTCAATCCAGGAGATAGAGAAGAAAGCAAATAATCTGTTCTCTGAAGTTTTAGTTACAAGAAATAAGTTGCTAGACAACCTTAGGCTTACAGGACAGAGTACTTAATCTAGAGTTAGTAGTTTATTATTAAATAAGTAGTATACAGGTAAGATAATATTCTTATATATAGATTCTTGTGTATAAGATTAAGAAAATACATCTCAAAGTTTGCGAGGAATACGGTGAAAAATGTATTGTATAATATAAGATTCTTCTGTATAAGATTTGAAATATCATTCACTGTGATATGTGCGAGCACACACGATGTTAGATTTGATTCCATAGCTAATATTTAAATCGTATCCTATATTATATATCTCATGCAGTAACATTGAAGCAAACAATGCCTAAATAAACAACACATTCAAATTATGGACCAGATTCACTATAAGCTATAGAGATTATGAACGGGCTTCATGATTTATAACGAGCTTTGTCAAGCCAAGCAAACACAATCTCTTTAAAATGCATCTTTCAATCCCAATCCGCCAAACAAAACGAAAAAAAAAAGAAGTTTAACTAATAAGTCTGCACTTCCATCATCCCAGCCAAGTAAAAGTGTGGGTGAAAACAGATGAAAAAGATGAAGATGCCTCAATAAAGTCAAAACAAACTATGGCTACAATTTGTGTTTACATTTGTCTTGATTCTATTACAAAAATATGATTGATCACCTCTTTTATATAGTATTTTGTGTATAAGAATTGGCAGCTACTTAGATGAGCTACCCCTTGTGTCCTCTGTCATTTACCATAACATCTCACCTCGACCTGGACAACACAAAGTTGCACCAGATAAAAACACTAACAGGAAGAAGGTATAAGCAATATTTGAGCTTCTATAGTTGGATACCCATATAAACATATAGAAGACGGGAGGAAAATGTTGAAAATATATAGAGGGATAATTACAAAACCCCCGTGAGGTTCAGGCTAATTACAAAAAAATCCCGAGGTTTTTTAAAATACTACTTGAGGTTTGATTCTATCTTACATTTCCCATTTTATAAGCAGAAAAAAAAGTAATTCAAAACCCCCATATATTTATAGAGATATTACATTTACCCCCATAAGTTTAAGACAAAATCAAACCTGAGGGGGCTTTTTGTAATTTTGAAATATCACTGGACTTTTTTGTAATTAGCCCAAACCTCAAGGGATTTCCTGTAATTATCCCATATATAAATAAATAAAAGAAATTTTAGGACATCAATGGACAACATACCCCATTTGTCGGATCATGTCTGAGTCTATATCTGTGGTAAAATACCCCATTTGTCGGAACATGTCTGAGTCTATATCTGCGGTAAAATACTCCATTTGTCGGATCATGTCTGAGTCTATATCTGCAGGCCCGACATTGCATGTCGTTTCAGGGAGGTAGTCATGAATAGAGAGTGGCGCTAGAGAACTGGTCCATGGATTAAAGCCTTGAAGCTCCTCTACCTATGGTTCATATAAAACAAGTAATGGTTTTACAAGGTTTATAATAATTCAAGACCAAGAGTCGAGCCACAAATATATTCATGAATAGTCATAGCAAATATCCTTACGTTTGCCTTTCCGCCCAAGGTCTGATTTTCGTGCGCTGCCTGTTGTTCCTGCAGTGAATGTCAAAGTAAATACCCTTAGGTTGCATTTGGATGGGGGATTTGGGATGAGAGATTTGAATTTCTTAGGTAAATCCACATCCTTGTTTGACTTATAAATCCAAATCAATGGAATTCAAACCCTTTCAGTTTATTTTTAAAGGATTTTAAATTCCTCCCAGAACCTAACCATTTGAAATCCATAATTTTCTTTTCTTTATGCACACTATAATATTCACACACACGTACACAGTCACATACTCTCTCTCTCTCTCTCTCTCTCTCTCTCTCTCACACACACACACACACACACACACGCACACACACACACACACACATTCACACGTGATAAAATTTAGAAATTTCATATTTTTATTAGAGTACAAAATTTATAAATTTCATGCTTTTATTAGATTATAAAATTATAATTATTTATAAAAACGATAAGATTATATCTTGTATTTTTATTTATTAGATCCTAGTTACGAAAAAGATAAAAGCTTTTAAGTTTTTTTTTTCCCTCAAAATTTTACTTAACGATTTGAATTCTTTCACAAATGCACATCATCGAAACAAGAGATGGATATTTGAAATCGACTCTTGACATATATCTGTACACATGAACCAAGATGTTTTATATTCTTGAAAAAAGCGCTTTCGCTTGTATGACCTATGGAAAAATATGAACAAGTTTTCTTAACTGCATTCCAAACTGTCTATTTGCTGAATCAATATCTTCTGCAATTAGAACATTCCTTTATGGATTCGAAATACATTAAAAACGAACAAATGTATCTGGAAAATGTTGGTAAAACAATCTTATTAATATAAGAATTGGATGAAAAGGTCAAACCTTCTTCTCCTTACTCTGAACAGCTCAGAATTCATTTCCTGTTCAAGCGCACATAAATCTTCCATGTCCGAGCCCCAGAGGTCTTTAACTAGCAATTGCCTGGATATCATAACCAATATGAAGAACAAAAGAGATTTCCCAAACGATTCGTGGATATTAAGAAAATGGAATCATACTGTTGCTTTGATTTGAGCATCTCCATCACCTGTTTAACAACCTGAAAAGAGGCAACACAGAAGCAGCTCAGTGACCTCAACTCCTTCAACAAAATTGTTTCAAACGTCATTCTTTCAGAAACGATTGTATCAAAAGGCGAAAATATTACCAACTTTTTCGCAATCATATGGGACATGAATATGCTTATATATGCATGCAGATGCACACACACATTTAACCTTTGCGCATTTCCGACAACTTTTTAGAAGGCTATCAACCTCGATCACTTAAGAGAACATCTCTCATGATCAATTTCTCGAACTTTTATACCACTCAACATAAAGCAAATGGGGAAGAGGGCAAGACTACTTGGACAATAGGCAAAAACTAAGTAAATGTAGGTAATATACCTCTGGCTTGATTTCTTCTGCAGGAACCGGTCTAGATTCCAACCACTCCAGGAACTTTGTAAGTATATTCGTCATGCTGCATCAACATAAATAAATAACCCCACCAACCAAAGATGATAGTTGCAATGCTAAGACTTTTTCAGTAAAATGCATGAAACAATCTTATGTAATTTCCGCACGTGAAATGATCAAGAGTATAATGTTGAAATCCTTTACCAGTAATCCCTTCTCAGCACCAATAATAGAAAAAGTTAACTAATACAGAAACTGGAGAATAAAAGAACCTGAAGACCGGAAAATTTACAATTCATATATCTGCCTCCAAACAAGGAATTGAACTCTTACTATATGTACTAATGTTATTTTTCATTTTTTGCAAAGGGCTTTGCAAGGCTAAGATACTAGTATTGCATATGGAAACCCAAACGCATAAAAAAGAAAGGAATGTGATCCTATTGCAGAGGAAACATATCAAGAGCTAAAAGAAGGTATCTAAGACATGGATAACATGAGGCATATTGATCAGAAATATGTAAATTACTACTAAAAAGTCCTACATAAACAATTCAATTCAGAAGAGGCAGAGAAAATTGAGGAAATTTTCAACTATTTCTGTACTCCTTCAAAATATAACAAATGTAAATACATTCAACATTATACTACTGAATTCGGCATATACTTAGCAATTAGCCAGGGAAACCAAATGAAGCTTGGGCTTGTATAATGATTGGTACAGAGATTGAAACACCATAATTAATCAATAAATTAGTATTATTACAATTTTTTTTATGTATATATAACATATATATATTAAAAAAATACATATATGAAATATATGCAATACTTTGAAGGATTGGATATGAATCTAACAGCATAATCTAAGATCTGCCCTAAGACCTTTTCATTATTTTCCATATCAAGAGGAGAAGGTCTAGGAAAAAAGATCGTTGAAGGTTGGGAAAATTAGAAATTTCGTCCGTTAACATTGCCTATTTAGATATGTCCACTACGTCAAATTCCGGTCGTATTAGAGCACTAACTTTCAATTATTCAGACATTTAGTTCGATTTTCGCAGGAAAAATCTAATCTCGCCGGAAATTGCTGAGGTGAACTAGATTATTACGCCATAGACAAAAAAACAAAATTGTGGATTTTTCAATTTTGGAGGGAAAATTGCCCATGTGTCATCCATGTAGGCCATTTAAAAAAATAAAAAGAATTAAATAAAATTATGAATAACCAAAAATCAACAAAAAATAAAAATTAATTAAAAAAAAACACTTATGGGAAGAAGGTATATAAGCAATATCTGAACTTCTATAGTTGGATACCCATACAAACATATAGAAGAGGGGAGGGAAATTTCGAAAATATATAGATACAGAGAAGAAAATTAAGGACATCAATGGACAAAATACCCCATTTGTCCATTCATGTCTGAGTCTATATCTGCATGCCCAACACTGTTTGAGTCTATATCTGCATGCCCAACATTGTCTGAATCTTTATCTGCAGGCCCGACATTGCATGTCGTTTCAGGGAGGTAATCATGAGTAGAGAGGGGAGGTACAGAACTGATCGATGGATTAAAGTCTTGAAGCTCCTCCACCTACATATCATACAAAACAAGTAATGGTTATACAGGGTCTATATTAATTCAAGGCCAAGAGCTGGAAAATATATTCATGAATTGTCTTAGCAAGATTTTCTATGTTCTTGAAAAAAGTGGCTTCACATGTATGACCTATAGAAAAGTATGGATTTGAGAACATCAACCTCCTTGGATACCTGCTTCGCTTTAAGAAAAGATGAAGCATGGGAGCAGCTCAGAAACCTCAACTTCTTCAGCAAAATTGTTTAAACACATTCCATGAAAATTAGCCACTCTAATTAGTCAACATGCATAGTGAAGGAGTTGATGCAATGACTGAGGTCAAGTAGAATATCATTCTTTAAGGCTTCATTTTCATGGATGGATTTGAAATTGAGAATTTCAAATTCAAAATAAAAAATCCACTATTTTTTGAGTCATTTTGGTGGATTTCAAATCCACTCTATATGAGTTATTTGAAATCCTTCCTTCAAATCCTCCAACCCCAGTGCAACCTAAGGAACTATTGGACCAACAAGGTAAAAGTATGATCAACTTTTCTCAATCACGTTGACATAGTGACATTAGCATGCTTCTATATATATAATATAACCTTTGCACATTTCCAATTTAAAAGCTATTGTGTATATATATAACCAAGCAAAACAAAATGTAAAAGACCGCTCGAAACTCATCAAATAGTCACCTCGTGTTCTATGAAGCTTCATTACTTCCAGGTAACAACAGTATCAACCTTCAATGTTTGTTCGATCACTTTCCTGCATCTAACTATAATGAGACGGACTTTATGTTTCATGATCAGTTTCCATAATGTAACTAAACACAAATTAATATTTTTATACATTGTGCATGTAAATGTCTTCAGTGTGCATTGCAGATACTGTGAATTCAGTTAAGCAGAGTATCTTACATTGAAAGACACAGAGCAAATGGGGGAGAGGGAAAGACTACTGAAATAATAAGCGGAAAAAATTTGATTGCAGGTAATATACATACATCTGGCTCGATTTCTGCTGCAGGAACCTGTCCAGACTCCTTGCTTTCGTTGAATTTTGTAAGTATCTTCGTCATGCTGCATCAACATACATATTTTAACTCGACCAACCAAAGATGATATTTGCAATGCTAAGAGTTTTTGACTTAGATGCATGAAACAATTTTATGTTTCCGCTCATACATCTATGGTCAAGTTACTTATAATGTTTACATCCACCAATATTAACAAAAAAAAGTTAACTAATACATCTAACCCAAAAAACTGGAGAATAAAAGAACCTGAAGACAGGCAGACTTTCCAATTTATATATCTACCTCTAAACAAGAAATAATCCAACTCTTAGTAACTATACTGATGTTATCTTTTCTTGCCAACACCTTTACAAGGCAACGATATATATTGGCATTGCATTGGGAAACCCAAACATAAAAAAGAAGAAAGGATGTGATCACTAAAAGAAGCTAGGCATATTAGAAACATGTAAATTACTACTAAAGTGTAAGCAATTCAATTAAGAAGAAGCAGGGAAAATTTCAACTACTTCTACACTTCTTCAAAATAAAACAATTGTTACATTACATGCTACATTAAGTTTCTTGAATTCACACCAACAGGAAAGACTTAGAATCTTAAATACCCAAAAGAAAAAGTAAAAAAAAAAAAAAAGAAATGAAAAGAACTCAATTTAACTTCAAGCAATCAAGATCACACCAAATGAAAAAAATGTAATATTTCAAACCCAAGAACGCTTTCAATTCAAAAAAGAAATTACAATCTTATATACCCAATAAAAAACAGTGAAATTCAATCAAAGTCGCTGAAGACCGAGTTGTAAATTTCAAACCCAAGAAATCAATTTACTTCAAAACAAACATCGCTGAAGTAAATTTCAAAATTCAACTGGAAAATACCATCAAGAAACACACGCAACCACACCAATAAATCCCTAAAAAACAACAAAAGCGAATCCCAAAAGAAAGCATCAAAAATCAAATTAAAAAAAGGGACAGCATGCGTTACTCAGAATTAGAATATTCAAACATATTTCCGGCGCTGGAAAAAATGATAACCCCGACATCAGCATTACAAAGAAACGCCAGCTCACGAGCCTTATTCAACAACCCCTTACGCCTCTTGGAGAATGTAACGCTCCTGCTACTCTTATCCTCGATTGGCTTTATCTCGATCTTCCGACCCATTTTATCTTTCACAAATTTCACCAAGAATCACTAATCGAAATACAAAGAAAGCAACTCCTCTTGTATACTAAAACTGGAAAAGTAAATATGGTTTCCTAAATCCTAATATGCATACAGAGAGAGAGGAGAGGAGGCTTTTATATGAGTCCAGGGACAAACTGATACTGAATCGGCAAGCTTTTGCATGTCCTATTCGTCCACAGCACTGCAGAGGACTCTCTCTCTGGCACATTTAGCTTGGAAAACAAATTAATAAGTTTTAATGTTGTGTTTGGTTTATTAATATAATAAATATATTTTACAAATATTTTTTGTTTGATAAGATTTGAAGTCTTGTCATTATTTTCAAAATTATATAATATAATAATATAGATTGGATCAAATGAGACACAAGTCTCTGTCTAATGCACTGTGGACTGTGGACTAATCTCCTGAACTATTTATTTGTCAAAACCAATGAATGAGATTATTTCTAATTTTTAGTTATTTAATTATTTATTTTTCCTTCGTTAAGGGTATCTTAGAACCTTCATTATTTGGCAGTTTTTTTTAGAAATGTAACTGTTCACTTCAATGATTTAAGGGATTGGATATCTGATATGAAATATCCCCTTATTCAGTTTATGTTATATATGCATCATATTGATTCTAAATATGTAAATATGTTCTTTTCACGTATGCACCTAAATGAACATAATTATCCAATAAATTTTCCACAATATAAGCAATTAATATATGTATTCTAAATATGCAATTTATTCAACTCAAGTATGCATTATATCGAGCATCATTCAATAACTAACTATGCATTGTGTTACAGTTATATATGCATCAAACAACAAATAATTATGCATCAAACAATAACTAACTACTTAATTGCCTCATAATTATATATGCATCAAACAACAACTAACTATGTGTTGCCTCATAATTATATATGCATCAAACAACAATTAACTCAACATTATCTCATTACTATCTATGCACCAAATAAAATATGAATATGTAGTATATTATAACCATGTATGCATTAAGCAACAACTAAGCAAAAAGGTGTCGATAACGATCTATGCAAAGATATTTATTCTAAATAAGTAATATAGTCATAATAATTATGTCATGCGTTAATGAACTATGAGATAGAGATTTGATTGTGGGAGTTGATGGCGATTTTTGTGGGATTGATATATGTATGGAAAGTAACGATATTGTTTGATTTTATTTCCATTTTTATCTACCCGTATTTAATGGTAAGGAGGTTACATTTTATTGTGTTTTTACAATGTTACCCGTTTTGTGATTAAATTAAATACTTAATATAATTTTATTCATTTAATCTCAGCCATCAATTATTTAATGGGAGTGGTTGAGATTAGTCCTTACTGATCTCATGGTAAGAGGTTGTCTCACGAGATTCTATCCATATAATAATATGTGAAAATGATAATGGCAAGTTCATTTTGAATTTTCAATTTAGATTTCACAATTTATTAAAATGATTTGAATGTTGGTGCGTCGCATTGGAATAATTTAAGTGGTAACAGACCAAATTGGCCACTTATGTTTTGTGAAACTGAAAAATAGTCATGTTTTTCATAAGCATGTTTTTAGCAATTTTGATTGATAATTATCAGTCATACCCTTGTATTCTCTGTTGAGGTAAATTTCGTGATCGAAAAATGAGCCGATCCCCAAAAATAAAAAGCACAAATTGAACATTTAAACTTAAAAAATGACTGAAAAATATGGCTAAAAGCCATTTTCACTATGTTGAAGTGGCCGAAAATTTGGTTGACTCTTAATTTAATTTGAAATTATTAATATATTAATGCTTGGTTCCACTAGAATAAATTGAATCGAGATATGAGAATAATAAATTATAAGTGATATATGATTATATATATTGTTGAAAATTAGAATTATAAATTTGATGTTGTTTTTGTGAAAACGAGAAAGTAATGTTGAAGTTAAAACAAACATGATTTGTATACTTATGAAACGAGAGAATTGACTTTTCAAAATAAAACATACAAAATTGCTTTTCCAGAGCGTGTTGTCACGCATTGGCCTTACGACCCATTTTTCGCCATCTCAGGGACAAAGAGGCTCACCATTGAACGGAATCCATCGTGCAGAATCACCTAAAGCATAACTCAGAATAATCTAGAATAGTATAGAAGAATCAGAATGTTCTAGAAGAGTGCAGAATATTGTAGAAAGAGTCCGGAATATTCTAGAATAAGTCTGGGCAGAATATGGTAGAATAATGTATAACATTCTAGAATAGTCTAGAATGTTATAGAATAGTATGGAACTATGTAGAAGGTTGTAGACTAGACTAGAGGATTATAGAATAATTGTAGAATATGTAGGAATTATCTGGAGAGTTCTAGAGAACATATCCCAACCGTTGGATTAAATCAATCACCACTTTGTCCGTTAAGGAGGTGGAGTAGTATAAATAAGAGTAGAACCTCATTTGTAAACCATCAAGCATTTTGTAAGCAAGTTTGAGTGAGTACAAGTGTTCTCTTTCAAGCTATCTTGTGTGTTCTTTCCTTAGCCATTTCCTTACACTTCTTCACACACTAACACTTTCGAGAGAGGTGACTTAGCATCGCGGCGGAAGCGCTAAGGCCGCATGGTTCATTGTTGAGGAACAAGTCCGTGACAGTGTGGTCTACTTCCTCATAAGTAAATTAGGATGAATCTTTTTTTTTTTTTCTTTGTTATTTTCTTTTGGGAGTTGGGGTGGATTAGGATGAATCTTGAGTAATGGTAAGGGTGATGGAAGGAGTTTCAATAGTTTTCTTGGCGTTTATTATTTTTTAGGTGCTTCTAATATGATTGTTGGTTCAACCTCTTCCCCACATAATGCGATTAATTGTTGGTTCCCCTTGTTGTGTCCTCTTTCTTTTCGGAAAGACCTCGCCGAGGAGCTTTTTGTGCTTTTAATATGATTGTTGGTTCAACCTCTTCCCCACATAATGCGATTAATTGGATTAATTGTTGGTTCCCCTTGTTGTGTCCTCTTTCTTTTTCAGAAAGACCTCGTCGAGGGGCCTGCACAAGACAAAGTTACACCAAATACAACACTCACATGAAGAAGCTATATATAAATATATAAATAAAGAGAATGAAAACTAAGGACATTAATGGACAAAAACGGGTAATTTATTTGTTGTATCATGTCCAATGTCCATGGTTATATTATTACATCTTTGGCTCGAAAATGGCTATCGTTTCGAGGAGTCGTCGGTAGAAAGTGGCGTTATGGGCGGTTGATGGCCCTCCACCTACATTTCATATAAGACAATTAGTAATGGTTTTACTTACAAGGTATACATATTGATTGTGACCTTTGCATGTTTATTCGCACAAGGAAATATAGCAAATCAAATGACTCCATAGGAAGAAATAATTGAAGGAATAAGAAAGAACGCTCACCTGGATGAACGTTAGGGTCAGGACCGGTGGAGTTGGAAACCCCTGCATTATTACAAAATCAATATGAACAATTGAATTATCTAGCTCACTATGGTCCCGCTCTCCTAATCATATGGCGTTTCATCGTGTGTACGTTACGTTTCAAATTTATTGTATGAATGTCATGCGTATAATAATGACATCTTCTACACATGACTTTCACCTAATATATTCATACAATATAAGATGGAATACGATGAGAACAAGAGATATATCCCAAAGTGTAGTACTAGGGTTTTGTTAATTACAATAGGCGCGGATGGGGTGGAAAGCAGCGTTCCACATATTGGAACCTAAAGACCTCAAGAATTTGAAATCCAATTAATTATGAGATTATCCAAACAAGCTTAATGAAGCTTAAAACAAACAATGACTAAAAACATATATAGCTTCAATTCTATCGAGCTCATATCAAAATACAATATTCAACTCTTCACATAAATATGTACACACATTCTGGAAAAAGTGGCTTCACTTGTATGTCCTATAGAACATGAGTATACTTATATATGCCTACAGACGCACATACACACGTATAACCAACCGAAAATAATGTAAAAGACCTCTCCAAGCGCTCGTTGAAAAACATATATAGAGAGCGAATGTGGAATAGGGCAAGACTACTTAAACAATAGGCAAAAATGAAGTAATTGTAGGTAATATACCTCTGCCTCTGACATGATTTCTGCTTCAGGAAACTTATACACGTAGAATCTTGTAAGTATAGTCGTCATGCTGCAAAAACATACATTTTTTAACTCAACCGACACAAAGATGGTATTTGCAAAATTAAGAGTTTTCAACTAAGATCGATGCATGGAACAATCTTACATCTATGATCAAGTATACAATGTCTACATCCAAACAATGAATCCCACTCTTAGTAAATGTCTTGATGTAAAGGAGATGATATTAGAATTGCATATGAAAACCCAAAAAAGAAGAAAAAGATGTGATCCTAATGATGCGGAGGAAACATATAAAGAGCTAAAAGAGTCCAACATAGACAATTCAATTCAGAAGAAGCAAAGAAAATTGGGGAAATTTTCAACTATTCCAATATAATACAACTTCAAAATAAAACAATAGGATAATTACAAAAAAACCCTCTGAGGTTTGGGTTAACTACAAAAAAAAAACCACAAATTTTTTAAAATTACAAAAAAAACTTTAAGTCTGATTGGTGCAGAGATTGAAATACCAAACTAATCAATAAACTACTACAACCAAATAAAAGTTTACACATGCACATTAATCCATATAACCCAAAAAAATAAACTAATGATTAAACTCTTAAAAGTTCAATTAGTGCATAATAACTCGCACAAGAATTTATAATGGAGACTGGAGTACACTAAATTTCTTGATTTCCACCAATAGGAAAAGAGTTAGATTCTTTAATACCAAAAGAATTGAAGTTAACTTGAAGCAATTATCAAAATTTTGTTGGGAAAAATAAGAGAAGTTGGAAAATTGAATGGAAATTTTGCAATTGACATAATTTCTTGGACCCATTTTGAAGAAAATATTAAACTCCAATGGTGTTTAATTTTGTAACACCTAAAACTCCCAACTTATGGAGTAGTGGAGAGTGATGACACTTGAAAATCCCAAGTCATGGAGGAGTGGGAAGTGAATGCCCCAAGTCATGGGGTAGTGGAGAGTTAATATGGGTTGATCTTGAAGCCTATAAAAGGTGGTTCAATTTTTCACAATCAACACACAACACAACTCCTACACTTGCATAACGAATTCCTTGCATATTACTCTTGTGTTCCCTTGGCTTCCAATTGCATTTTGGTGGTGATTTCCAAGCATAATCTTGATTCGCGGGTATAAGGTAATCCGATTTTCCGTCTTATCTGGGAAACAAACATCCAGAATAGGAGACAAATCTATTTTAAGGATAGTGTGTTGAATACCCGATTTGGGCCAATTTTATATTATGCTTATATAATTTAGTTTATTACAAATTTCGATTTCTGTTCTGTAATTTGTAATTCCAATTTTCATTGTAATCCAAACTATACTAGAAATTTACTTCTCTTATTTTTCCCAACAAACTTAAAACAAATTTTTTTAAACTCCTAATACAGTTTGGATATTGGCATATATTAGCTATGCCTGGCTAAGGTTGCAAGGTTGGATGATTAATCACATTTCATTAATAATCTAAGTTTTGATTGTTATAAACATATAGTGAATCTATAACTTCAATTTTTTGTGTGTTGCCGATTCAATCTTTCTATTTGTATATATTGCATGCTTTGGGCAATAGATAAAGATTAACAATTGGCAATTGAATTTTGTATGTTTGGATTTCATAGTTGCAATCATAATTTTAATTTGACAACTTGCATATTGTTGGCATTGATTCTTTGTTTCTGATTTTGAAAAATCAAATGCAATTGCTCATTGGTTATAGTAACTGACTTTTACAATTGATATTCAATTTCATTTGCATTCTACGCATTTTGCAATTAAGCTTAGAATATATATTTGGATGTGTTTCTTGACTTTCATTTGTTATATTCAGTTTATTTGCTATCCTAATTTTGTTTATTGTCTTGAGTATTTTGGTCCGAATTTTTATTAATTTGGATTAATAAGAATATTACCCCGTGCATATTTGGAGTGGAAGGAAATTGAAAATTTGGACATTATAATAAAAAGTGGAACAATTTTAATAAATTTGTTCTTATCGGATTTGTTTCGATTAATTGAAGTGCTAAACTTCTTTTTGTTACTTGTTTAAATGACATCCGATTCAAACAAGTGGTGGGTCTAACCCCATGGCACCAACTTTGGCTTTTGTAGCCAACCCTACGCTTAATGTGCCATTTAATCATGGCGAAAAATTGGAAAAGTTTAACGATTTGAACTTTAAGTGGTGGCAGCAGAAGATGCTCTTCTACTTGACCACCTCGAACTTGGCGCGATTTTTGACAGAAGATCCTCCACAGCTTAGTGAGGATGAGACTGATGCACAAGCGGTTAAGCTTTGGATGCTTGGAATCATGATGATTTCTTGTGTAGAAATTATGTCATGAATGGCCTTGCAGATTCGCTTTAAAACGTGTACCGCTCTAAGAAAACTACAAAGGAACTGTGGAGTCTTTGGACCATAAGTATAAGACCGAGGATCCGGGTGCGAAAAAATTCATCGTAGGCCACTTCTTGGATTATAAAATGGTGGACTCAAAAACGGTCATCAATCAAGTACAAGAGCTTTAGGTGATTATACATGATATTCATGCCGAGGGAATGGTTCTTAGTGAGACTTTCAAGTGGCTGCAATCATTGAAAAATTGCCACCACTTGGAGAGACTTCAAGAACTATTTGAAACATAAGCGAAAAGGAAATGAGCGTCGAAGAACTTGTTGTTAAACTTCACATTGAAAGAAACAAAAGTTATGAAAAGAAGTGGTTCAATCTGAGGTGGCTAAAGCCAATGTTATTGAACATGGGCAAAGTTCCAAAGGCAAGAATAAATCGGGCGGCAGGGAAAAGGGGTTAAGTTGGGACCCAAATGAGGTATTTCAAGAAGAAGTTCGAAGGAAAATGCTTTAATTGTGGCGGCATGGGTCACAAGGCGACGCGCAAGAAACCAAAAAGCGCAGATGAGACTAACATGGTTGAGGAAATTTCTCAAGAAGTGTCGATATGAACTGGGCTGCGGTGGTCTCGAGGTGAACTTGGTAAGCTCAAATCCCAAACAGTGGTGGATTGACTATGGTGCTACAAGACACGTGTGCTCTATCAAAGAAATGTTTAGTTACTTTGAGCCAGCTGAAGACGACGGGAAGTTGTACATGGGGAATTCAGCTACCTCTGAGGTCAAAGGGAAAGGAAAAGTGGTTTTGAAGATGATGTCCGGGAAGGAACTGACTCTCAACAATGTGTTGTATGTCCCAGATATTCGAAAAAATCTGGTGTCTGGTTCACTTTTAGATAAACATGATTTTCGCATTGTTTTTGAGTCAGGGGTTGTAACTTTGATGAAAAATGGGATGTTTGTAGGCAAGGGTTATGCTTCTGATGGGCTATTTAAGCTCAATGTAATGGTTGTTAAACCAAAAATCAATGAAATGAATTAACTCTTCTGTTTACTTGCTTGAGTCTTCCAATTTGTGGCATGGTAGACTAGGACATGTTAATTATGATACTCTACGTAAATTAATTAACTTGAATTATATACCAACATTCCATATTGATTCCAAGAACAAGTGTGAAACTTGTGTTGAGACAAAGTTAACAAGGACATCATTTAAAAATATTGAAAGAAACAATGAAACTCTTGATTTAATTCACACCGATGTATGTGATTTAAAATCGACTCAAACACGTGGTGGCAACAAGTACTTCATTAGTTTTATAGATGATAACACAAAGTTTTGTTATGTGTATCTTCTTAAAAGTAAAGATAAAGCTATAGAGAAATTTATTATCTATAAAATTGAAGTTGGGAATCAACTCAATAAGAAAATTAAGGTCTAAGAAGTGATCGTGGAGGAGAATATAAACCACCATTTCCGAATTCTCTGTGCCCAACACGAAATTAGACACGAAACAACAACACATTATTCACCTCAGCGAGAATGGCATTGCGAGCAGAAAAAACCGTACACTTAAAGAAATAATGAATGCGGTGTTATTAAGTTACGTCTTGCCTAAGAACATGTGGGGGAAGGCATCTTGTGACTAATTATGTTGGGAAATTTATTGTTTAGATTTTGATGAATGTCATGTAAAACTTAAACTAGAATGTTGGTACCCTATTTTCCTTGTAATTTGTATTGTAATAGATAGAAATTTGAATAAGTGAGTCAAATCATTATGCTGGAAATACAAGAAGTCAATCGACATCAAGTGAAGACTCATGAGAAACAATTGAGTATGGCCAAGAAAGAAGATCAAGGACTCGATTTGAAGGAGTATCGGCCGTGTTCTACAATTTTGTATGAAGAGTCATCAAGTCAACTCAAGAATCAAGTTTCAAGTTGAAGTAGCGGATGAGTCATCCATTGATTGGAAGCTAACTCATGTCACCTGGGGGAATAAAAGGCTATGAGTCAGTCGAATAACAATGACGAGATCCGTTGATGAAAGTCAAGAATGTTACTCAGAATAGTAACTTGCTAAAGTTGTCAGAGATAAAGTGTTAGTCCCAGTTGTGTGCAAAAGGTACAAACCAATGGGAAGCACTGCACCAAGTGTCGGATACGCTGCAATGCTGCCAGACATTAAATATGAGGAAATGTCAACATCAAGGACTGCAACAAGACAAGCCAACGAACAAAAGTAACTTTTTAAAATCAGCCTATCTCTTCAACGGGTAGATTTTTGAAAGTTCACTATAAAAGGTTGAGGAATCACATTGAGAAAAGGTTACCTTGAATACCAAAAACCTTGCACACCTGAGATATCAAGCAATATTCAAACTGTAACCTGCAAATATTCTCAAGTTATTCAAGCCTAAATATCGAAGGAAATCGATCCAACACCAAGCTGTGAAGGAAAGACAACTTTTGAAGAATCAAAAGGGGTCTACTTTCCAAGGAGGATTGTAGGAAGGTTCAAGGTCGAACCAATCTCAAGTTATTGGAGGGCTTCGTGATCATATCCAAGAAGCTTGAGAAAGTAAGCTGAAGTAGCAATGCAGCCGCCCTGTGAAGAAGCCGAGTCGGACGAGAAGCTTGTTTGTGTGACCAAGGCATCTCCGATCGAGTCCAAGGAGCAAGTCACTGCGTGATCAAGACTTGTCTAGATCGATAACCACTTTGTACTCGATCATTACTTAGTGGATTCCTCTAGGAGTTGGAGAAGAGAGGAGTAGAAAGAATTACCCCATCTTGAACCTCTATAAAATTTACTTGTGTCATTTATATTTCAAAGATATTTACATTCATGCACACATATTTTATATCTGCTGATAATTTGCTATCCAACTGATAAATAACAAAGTGCTAGAACCAAGTGTTAAAACAAAGTTAAATCAAATTCAAGGGTGTTAAGTCTTCCGCTGAAAATCTCTTCTGACCAAGTTAAGGTTTAGACTAAGCAGTGAGTTATTCTATCAACGGCTCTATCGGGCTTTGTTGAGTGGCTAACTCTGCGATTAACTAACTTAGGTGTTCCTTCAAGGACTTAGTTGTGTAATTAACTTTGTAATATTTTAAAAGGACTAAAATCGAAAAGTTGGTAAGGTTTATTCAACCCCACCTTCTAAACCTTACTTACACCCCTTGGGACCCACAAATTACCTTTTAAATAAGGTACCCCGTAAGAAATTAGACAAAAGCCCTTATGAGCTATGGCATGGAAGAATGCCATCCTACAAATACTTACGAGTGTGGGAGTGTCTTGCTAAGGTTGCTACACCTACACCAAAGAAGGTGAAGGTAGGTCCCAAAACTGTTGACTGTATATTTATTGGATATGTACATAACAGTGCTGCTTATCGATTTCTTGTTCATGAATCTAAAGTTGAGAATATACACAAGAACACGATAATTGAATCGAGAAATGCCTTGTTTTTTGAAAATGTATTTCTGTGCAGATCGAGAGAAGAAGCAAGCTCTTCTAAATGGATACATGATTTAATAGAACAAGAGCAAGAAAATAAAAAAGAAGAGGTAGAACTTAGACGCAACAAACGAGCTAGGATAGAAAAATCTTTTGGTTCATATTTTCTAACATGCTGGAAAGTGAACCTCAAAGCTACACAAAAGCTATAACTTCTTCTGAAGGACCATTATGGAAAGAGGCCATAAAAAGTGAAATTGACTCCATCTGCAAAACCATACCTGGGAACTAGTGGATCTTCCTGAAGGAAGTAAACCACTAGGTTACAAATGGATTTTCAAAGAAGAAAATGAAGGCGGATGGAACAATTGATAAGTACTGAGTTAGGCTTGTAATTAAAGGTTACATACAAAAAGAGGGGCCTTGATTACTTTGATACGTATTCTCCAGTTACGAAAATAACCTCCATTAGACTGGTACTTGCAATTGTTGCATTGCGAAATCTTGAAGTACATCAAATGGACGTAAAAACTGCTTTCTAAACGAAGATTTAGAAGAGGAGATTTACATGGAACAACATGAAGGATTCTCTGCACATGGGCAAGAGAACAAGGTTTGTAAACTGGTCAAGTCATTATATGGCTTGAAACAGGCACCAAAACAATGGCATAAAAAAATTTGATAATGCTATGAAAGAATGTGGATTTAAAATAATTGAATGTGATAAATGTGTCTATGTTAAAGGGACTGAAAATGGCTATGTCATTTTGTGTCTTTATGTAGATGACATGCTTATCATTGGAAGTAATGATAAAATAATTAAATCCACAAAGGATATGTTGAACTCAAGGTTTGACATGTGTTAGGAAATTTATTAAGCAAATTTTGATGATACCATGTAAAACTTAAACTAGGAAGTTAGCACCCCATTTTCTTGTAATTTGTATTGTAATAGATAAAATTTGGAAAAAGGTGAGTCAAGTCACTATGCCAAGGAATACAAGAAGTCAATTGTGTATTGAATACTCTGTTGTGTGTCGGTTTGAATATGGCCAAGAAGGAAATCAAGGACCGGTGAAGGAGTGTCGGATGAGGAACAAGCTGTAAAGTGTCAGTCAAGTTATCTCAAGAAGCCAAGTCTCAAAGTTGAAGTGACAGTTGAGTCATCCAATAACTGGAAGCTGACTCAAGTCACCTGGGGTAAAGACAACATTCTAGTAAAGACAACTGACTTAGATCCGTTGATTAAAGTCAAGAGTGTTACTCAGAATAGTAACATGTCAAAGTTGTCAGGTGTAAAGTGTTAGTCCCAGAATTGTGCAAAAGGAATAAACCAATGGGAATCACTGCACCGTGTGTCAGAAAATCTACAATACTGCAAGACATTTAATACGAGGAAATGTCAACATCAAGGACTACATACAAGACAAACCAACGAATATAAGTGACTTTTGAAATTAGCCTATCTCTTCAATGAGCAAAATTTCAAAAGTGCACTATAAAAAGCTGAGGAATTTATTGAGAAAAGGTTACCTAAACCACAAACAAGCAAGCAATATTCAAGCCTTTAACCTGCAATATTCTCAAGTACATTCAAGTAAATCCTCAAGCCTGAAACTCGAAAGAAATCGATCCAACACAAGTTGTGAAGGAAAGACAACTTCAAATCTGTTGAAGATGAAACTTTTGAAGAATCAAAAGGGGTCTACTTTCCAATGAGGACTATAGAAAGGTTCAAGATCGAACCAGTATCAAGTTTGTTAGAGGGCTACGTGATCCAATCCAAGAACTTGAGAAGTGAGCTGAAGTAGCAAGTTGCGGTGCTGTCTGTGAAGAAGGCTGCGTCGCAAGAGAAAGCTAGCTATGTGATCAAGGTTGTCTCGATTTGTTCACCACTTTGTAAACGATCATTATTTAGTAGATTCCTCCAGGAGTTGGAGAAGAGAGGATTAGAAGAATTACCCCATCTTCAAACCTCTATAAAAATATTTGTGTCATTTACTTTCAGCACATTTACTTTCTTGCATACTTACATCATATCTGTTGTTAGAATCATATTAGCTATCCAACTAATTAATAACCAAGTGCTAAAAATCAAGTGTTAAAACAAATTTAAAACAAATCAAGGGTGTTAAGTCTTCATTGATAAAACCAAACCAACAAGTTAAGTTTAGGTTAAACAACCGAGGGTTATTCTATCAACAGCTCTATCGAGTCTGTTGAGTGGCTAACTTAGCTGAATAACCAACTTAGATGTCCCTAAAGGACACAACTGTTTGAATTAACTCTGTTGTAATTTTAAAACGACTAAAATCGAAAATTTGGTAAGGTTTATTCAGCCCCCCTTCTAAACCTTACTCACACCCCTTGGGACCTACAAGTGGTATCAGAGCGGTTGGTTCATTGAGCCTTCCGTACTGGTTGTTGAACTAGATCTCTATCTTTTCAACGAGTTTTAAACACTTGTATTTTCAAAATCTTTCATTTTAAGCAAAGTTATAATCATGGAAGCAAATCGAACACGCATTCTTATGTTCACTGTTGAAGAATTTGATGATTGGAAAATTCATATGCAGGCTCATCTATCTTCTTTACATGACGAAATGTGGCTTGTGATAGAGGATGGGCCACTGCAAATGCGAAAGTGAACACGGTAAGAAGAAGGGTTAATGCGGTGAAGGAGAAGAAGTTGTTTTTGAAGCAAGACCAACCATGGTTGAAAAACAAAGGATTTGAGTGGACAAATGAAGATAGGAAGAGATACAACTTGGACAATGTGGCCAATGACATACTCTACAAGACATTGGACAAAAAGCAATGTTCAATAAAGTCAAATCTTGCAATCGCAAAAGAAATCGGAATAAACTGACTTTAATTTGTGAAGGATCGAACAAATTAAAGAAAATAAATTGTCTATTGTTGTTCGAAAAATTTGAAAATTTCAAAATGCTTGCAGTGAAACCACGGATCAGTTGGATGCATGAAATCACAAATGAGACTCTTGTTAATATACACAAAAACAAATGTGTATGAAGATCTTAATGAGCCTCCCATTTGAATGGGAATTGAAAACTATGGCCCCGAGACATTCAATGGACCTCTCAAGAACATGTAACCATGAGCTATTCTCGGACCTCAAAGCCTATGAGTTTGGTGAGAAGAAAAGAGTAAGAGGAGACAATCAGACCCAAGACAGTGCAGACCGATGGCAAGGATGGAAAGAGAGATGAACCTATGGAAGCCATAGACCAGGAGGAAATTACCCTAATGGTTAAAAGATTCAACAAGTTCTTCAATAAGAACTATAAAAGAAACAAGGGTGAAACCTCCGTGAGACATTCCGCTCCCTCCAAGTCGAGGAAGATAGGCCACCCAAGAGTGTTGAGCATCAAATGGTTGAATATCGTAGAGCCGATAACCCAAGAACAGAAAAGAGGCGATCAAAGTGAGAACCTTGTAAGTCAAGCGGCTCACGATAATCTAGATGGGCGGTGAATAGATTATCTCCATCTTTTTTTCGATTTAGCCCTCTTTTTACAAAAAGCTCAAACACAATAATAAAGGTGTGGAATGTAAACAACACGCGTCGATTTATAGAGGTTCAACCCACCTAGGGCCTAATCCTCTACCGCAAGTATATCCGGATGGATTTCAAAAGAAAAAGAATTTTATTAATTACCAAAATTAATACAAATTCAACTTACAACACCTTGAAGAGCACCACACTCTTCTTCAACAACACCTTTGGAGATTACCACAATCTCCTTTGAAGATCACCACAATCTTCCTTCAACGGCACCTTGTGAAGATTACCACAATATTCAACCACCTTGAAGAATACCAAATTCTTCAACACCTCAATAAGAAGATTACCACAATCTTTTTGCACCTATCACCTAGATCATCCAAGTGTGTTCTTACCACAAAAACACTCACAAGGATATCTTGTGTTGAATGATAACCAAAAGTCAAGATTACAACTCAATAATGAATATTACAATTTGAGTGCAAAGTGTAATCAAGAATAGCCTAGACCTCAAGGATGTGAAAGTGATAAGCTAGGCAAATTTACAACAAGAATAATAACAATGAAAGACCAAGTATTTGCTTGAAGTGTATCTTGTTGTGTTGTATCTCAATTGTTGTTTTTTTGGTTGCTCCAAAACTTCCTCTATTTATAGGAGATGATTGATCAAGCATAGGCTCCTCTTGGGGATTGAAAATCTACATAAAAATACAATTAAAATCAAGAATATAGCTGTTAGAAATCAATCCCACAATTTAAGGAAATGTGTCCGTGTCAAACGGTCATATTTTTTTGTCAAAGATAGGCGGCCGTGCCCATTTAAATAAGAAAATTTAAGAACACTTTGAAAAATACAATGGGTGGCGATCGATCGACGTGTATCTCGACTCGACCGACTGCCTCAACCGGTCCCCCTAAGCCGTTTTGGGGAGAAAAAAGTTACATTTTGAAGAACGTCGTGCGGTCGACCACTGGCGGCCATTCGACCGGGACCGGGTCGACGCCGAGTGACCGGGCCGACCTGACCGCTTTTTCACTTCTCATCTTTTTTTTTGTTTCAAACTCATCTTCGTGTATGGGTTGCCCCCAGATGCACGGTCGACCACGAGATATTTAAAATGTTGTCCAATTTTAGTCGAAAATAAAACTCAAGAAATACTCCAAAATTTAGTAAAACATTTTAAACCAATCGGGAGTATTTAGACAACATTTAGGAACCTTGTTTTTTTAGACGTAAAACTCATTGACATAAAGTCATTAAAAGTGTTGTCAATATTATCGAAAATAAACTTGAGGAAATACTCCGGAAAATATCAAAACCATTTCAAATCATTTAGGAGTATTTGGACAACCTTTAAAGACATTGTTTTGGTGATAAAATAAAATCATCAAAATTAAGATAAAAACATGTATCAAACAATCTCCCCCTTTTTGATGATTACAAACCAAAACAATTTTTATACAAACTAAGAGAGCCTTTTAGAAAGGATTTTCCGGTGAAAACTTTTGACCGTTTGGAAGCAACCAAAATTTCCAAAAATTTTAAAGCATCAAGTAGGGAGTAAATATTTTCAATAATAAGCACAAGCTCCCCCTATCAACAAGCAAATCAAGAATAGTGTAAAAGCAATTTTCCATAAGCTAAAGGCTTTAGCTTTTACAATATGTTCAAGAGCTTATAAGCTCCCCCTGTCACAAAACATTATTAAACAATATATAAGTCCATCAAGCAACAATTGGACTAAAAAGAATCACAATCTTATGGCTTTTATGAGCCATAGCTTATAGCTTTTATGACAAGCTTTTATTAGCTTTTGAGCTAATGATCCAATATCTTGTTTCTCCCTTTGGAATCATCAAAAGAATGTTAGAATGGTGAAAACCATACAAAAAATATCAAAGTGCGCCAAGGGGACGGTTTATCAACCGTGGAGCAACTTAAACTTAAAAATTCCAAAAATTGGAGAAATGTATAAAAAAAATGATTTCAAAAAGATTTAAAGACATTTTGAAGCAAGAGATTCATGTAGAAGTTGAAAAAAATTTCATTGCGACATTTCATCGAACACCTGAAAAGCGTGAAAAATAAAAGAGGTCAGTATATCGCCCTTGTAAATGTTTCAAGCCAAAAATTTTCATAACATCATCAATCATCCTCATTTCACAGCTCAATAAGATCATATGCAATATACCCAACATTTGTTCATCAAATAAAATGCTCAACAAAGAGATTCTCAAGGGTTCAACCCGATTAAGATAATATAAGCCAAAAGTATCAAGCGCATTGCAAAATGCCAAAAATTAGAGCATTCATCAAGTAATACAAGTCATGCCTTAAACAATACATGTAAGATATTCATCTAAGCATAATGATCAAAGCATTAAAAGAAGCACTTTACCATCAAGTACTTCATACCAATTATCAAACAATGCCCATATAAGAGTATTTTTACCATCAAATACTCCATCAAAATCATGATCATCTACAAGTCATTATCAACTTGCAATTTTAAGCCTTTTAAGAAAAACAAAGCAAATATCATTAGTACAAAAGAGTTTTACAAAAGTTCATAAAAACACAAAGCAATATGAATGAAAATGCTAGAAAGAAAAAAAGTGGGGGACATCAATCTTCATCCGTAAGAGAAGCAAGTTCCGGAATGAGATCTTTGATGAATTTCTTCAATTTGCCGATTGACTTTTTCAAACTAGAATTTTCCTTTTTCACAACCCTGAGCTCTTTTCTAAGAGAGGCCACATCTCTAAATGTTTCTCTTTCCACTTTGGCCATTCTCTTTGAGATTTAGATCTTCAACATCCAACTCATCTTCATCTCCTTCCTCACTTTCTTCCTCCCTAATTTCTTGTTCATTTCCACGTTTTCTTCTTCATTTTCCTCTTTCATTCCCCACATCATCTCTTTGTTCGTCAAACTCTCCTCTTCCAATATTTTCAACCTCATTGTCATTAAAGAAATCATCTCGAGGTTGTTGTTGATGCTCGCACGCCCTAGCTTGCTTTGGTAGGAACCGTGGTAAATATCGTCACATTCTTACCATTTATAGAATGTTGGCATTATCAAAATCATTGTGACGAATTTCGTATTCATTTCATTTTCCGGGTATCCCGATAAATATAAGAGTCGGCAAATCAAATTGCAAGGTATATTTTTTCTTGGTAAGCTTTCTAGATTCCAACAAGCAATACACAAAGATTGCCCCATAATTTACTCTTTCTCCTCGAACAATCTTATAGGTAGAAAGAGTTCGAGATTACTCGGAAGTTTTACTTCCTTTCCATAAAACACAATAGAGCAAATGATAGATATAATCCGATAATTTGGCTGCATTGCCGAGTATGTCACTTCGGGATATACTCCTAAAAAGATTTTCACATCATCTAGTGAAACACCGAAAATGTTATCATCCTAATGAGCGCAATTCACATTGACCACTCCATCATTTGGCACGTTAAAGTGATTGCAAATATCGGCCAATGTCCCATCGCCTGTGAACTATGCGAAGATATATTCAAGTCGTCAAAATCGCATCGCTTTTCACTTATTGGTACAGCAACTTTCAGGCATCCTCTCATTGAGGAGGTCTTAGATAGAAGAGAAAAATGCCTACCATTAACAAATGTGTGAAGTTCCAACGGATTATCTACCGTAGCATCAACAATCCACATATTTGCATAAAAGAGTTTTATAAGCTCATCATCATAATGTAAACACTGATTATCCCAAAGTGAAACCCATCCTTGAATTTCAAAATAAGCTCTAATATCCGAAATTCATCATGAAAGGCTTGAAATCGAACCATACGAGTGCACGCAATTTTCTTATCATTCAATCCAATATTCTCATAATGCTCCTCCGCAAGTTTATTTAAAAATCGAAATCTATTAGCTCACAGAGGAGGCTCAGAGAGGAGTGAAAACTTACTAGAGTCCCAATGAATGCTCGATTTTGAAACCCCGACTCTTAATTCGACAATCTCTCTTCCGTAGCCGATTTTGATAGTCTCTTTGTGGAATATCATCTTGTTGGGATTGGAAGAAGATTTCCCTTTGCCTCCTTCTCCTCTTTGAGGATTTCGATTCGGTAGAATTTCTTGGAGGTGCCATATATGTGAAGTTCTTGCAAAAAAGTTTGAATTAGCAAGAAAAGTTACAAAAGATTTATGAAGAATTGAAGATTATAAGAGAAAGGGGGAAAATTTTCATTATTGAGGGTTTGGGGGATTTATGTCAAGGCTCGTTTAAGAATCAAGAGTAACGAATATAAGTTGAGAAATTGCTCTGGGGGACCGGTCGAGGTAGGGGTGCGACCGGTCGACGGCAGATGCACCGGCCGCCGCAGCTTTGACTTCCCGTCCCAAAGGCAATTTTCTTTCCCCGCAATTTTCCAAAATTGATTTTTCATCCCAAAAGTTTTAAAACTTTGCAAAAGATAATTTTCGATCAAGTCCAACAAATATGGGTTTCGGGAAAACATATATTCGAGAAAATTGAGACATAACAAGTAGTGCCCTTTAAGAGAATATTTGCAAAATCATTTAGGGGCACTTAAGTGGGTTGAAATGAAATATCTTGAAAGATATGTGCATAAGCATAATGTCGAGCTCTTAAGATAAATACGAGAGAACATACCTCGATGGTTTAAGAATCTCCTAAAGAAGAAGTAATAACCAATGAGTAGATATATATATATATATATATATATCCACACATTCTTAAAAATTTTCACAAAAAAACAAGTGTAGGCATGTGATATAAGATAAAAAAATGCTTATGCTATAAAAATATATACGAGATAATAAATCGCATAGAGTCTAATTAAATGCACAAGAGTTTTAGAAATATCATGTAAAGGTCTTCTTTTAAGAATTTTGAAACTCACAAATGTATTGAAGACCAAAAAAAACTTGAAAACACATTTTACAATTAGAGACACAATTAAAAACATGCATAAAATTAAAATAAAATCCATATATAAATGGGGAGATACGGTTTACCAATTATGCCGCTTTCCATGGGTTGTGTCTTTCCCATTGTTGATGATATCTTCCCCTCGGTAAGTCACTTTGTTGATTGACTTCTTTGATTACTCCATTTCGAGGTTTGTTACCTTCCCATTTGTTGATAATCTTTTCTTTCTTTGAAAATCATCTGTTGATGATGTCTTTGCCATTTTCAAGGATTGTGTTCTTCCCATTTTTGATTGTACCCTCTTCTGGAAATTGACTTTGTTGAAAATGATTTCTCCTTCTTTGATCAAATGAAACGGTCATTTGATGTCTTAACTTCGCGGTATAAATTTTCTTCTATCATTATTTGCACGTACCTAATACGACATTGTTTTGTGGTACCCTCATGTGTTTGGGTCCTTTTGGGATTAGTCTTGAGATTTTAGGTCTCCAACAATAATTAGAGCTATTTCTACCGGACAAGAATTAGCCATATGACTTTTTACCGCAACAGAAGCATGTAATACCCCAGGGAGCATAATGACCAATGTGTAGAGACTTGATTCTTTCACGTGATTGACACCCTTAGGCTTATGATCAAGTTCTAGTTTCGAATTATCACAACAATCAACAATTTCATCGTACTAAGTCGGATTTAGATAAATCTTTTTCATGCAATTAATATTCTCAACAAGAGTACTATTTTCTTTTTCAAGGTTTCTAACCTTGTCCAAGTGTGGTGGTGTGGAAGGAAAGTGACATGGAAGTGATTCATAGAAGTATATAAATTATCCTTATCATTTTTTAAAACATTTTGAAGTTAAATCATAATCATTTTGTAAATCACTATAATCATTTTGAATAACAATATCATAGGAAGTAGAGGGTTTTAAGACATACCTTGTTTTCTTCTTCGATGCCCATAAAAACAATATTCAACTTCATAGTTGGAAGTTTGTAAAAGGCATTCCCAGATTTGAGCTTGTATGACCTTGGAGAAAGAGATGCTTTTGTTTGACTCTTTCATTTGCAAATACTCCATAGATGGCTTCTTATTTTTGCCATACTCATGTGCCGATCAGTTCCCTACAATATGTTCATATTCCAAATTAGTAAATGAACAATACAAAATATCGAGAGCTTTTTACCGCTTAAGGAGATGATTTTCTTCTCTTCATCATTGAGCTCTTTGAAGCCTTTGGAGGTGTGTGGTGTATCTTTCATCTAATATATCCCTCCATTTATGACAGTGTTCCAAATATCAAACCCGCAACCTTGTAAATAGCATTTCATTCTTTCTTTCCAAAATATAAACTTTTGGAATCAAACCGAGGTGGCTTGGTGGAGGCCGGAAGAAAGATGAGCTTCGTTCAGTAGACGATCGTTTCTCTTCACCGCGATGTGAAACGAGCTTGCCAAAGAGTTTGGCTCGATACAACTTGTAAGTCAGCGGCTACGATAATCTAGAGGAGGGGTGAATAGATTATCTCCATCTTTTTGATTTCGCCCTCTTTTTACAACCGAAAGCTCAAACACAATAATAAAGGTCTTGAATGTAAACAACACACGTCGATTTATAGAGGTTCAACCCACCACAGTGGCTAATCCTCTACCACCCAAGTATATCAGGGATGGATTTCAAAAAAAAAAAAGAATTTTATTAATTACCAAAATTAATACAAATTCAACTTACAACACCTTGAAGAGCACCACACTCTTCTTCTACAACACCTTTGGAGATTACAATCTCCCTTGAAGATCACCACAACCTTCCTTCAACGGCACCTTGAAGATTACACAATCTTCAACCACCTTGAAGAATACCAAATTCTTCAACACCTCAATAAGAAGATTACCACAATCTTTGACCTATCACCTAGATCATCCAAGGTGTTCTTACCACAAGAACACTACTTAAGAGGATATCTTGTGTTGAATGATAACCAAAAGTCAAGATTACAACTCAATAATGAATATTACAATTTGAGTGCAAAGTGTAATCAAGAATAGTCTAGACCTCAAGGATGTGAAAGTGATAAGTTGTGCAAATTTACAACAAGAATAATAACAATGAAAGACCAAGTATTTTGCTTGAAGTGTATCTTGTTGTGTTCAGATCTCCAATTGTTATTTTTTGGTTGCTCCAAAACTTCCTCTATTTATAGGAGATGATTGATCAGCATAGGCTCCTCGGGGGATTGAAAATCTACAGAAAAATACAATTAAAATCAAGAATATAGCTATTAGAAATCAATCCCACAATTTAAGAAAATGTGTCTCAAAGCAAACGGGTCATATTTTTTCATCAAAGCAGCATGGCGGCCGTCGGTCGCAGAAATAAGAAAATTTAAGAACACTTTGAAAAAATACAACATGGCTAATGATCGACGTAGTATCTCAAATCGACCCTGTCTCACCGGTCCCCTAGCGTTTGGGGGAGAAAAAAGTTCGTTTGAAGAACGTTCGTGGCGACGGTCGAACGTCGACGGGCCGGGCCCGGACGTCGACGCCTGGCGACCGGTCGACCTGACCATTTTTTCACTGTCTCATTTTTTGTTTCAAACTTATCTTGTGTCTGGGTTGCCACTGGCAAATTTGGCCGACCATTTAAGGCAAAATGTTGCCCAATTTTAGTCGAAAACAAACCTTCAAGAAATACTCCAAAATTTAGTAAAATATTTTAAACCAATCGGGAGTATTTAGACAACATTTAGAACCTTTGTTTTTAGACGTAAAAACCATTGACATAAAGTCATTAAAAGTGTTGTCCAATATTATCGAAAATAACTTGAGGGGAAATACTAGGAAAATATCAAAACTATTTTAAATCATTTAGGAGTATTTGGACAACCTTTAAAGACATTGTTTTGGTGATAAAATAAAATCATCAAAATTAAGATAAAACATGTATCAAACAAACATGTGTTGGAAGGCTGAGACAAACTGGACATTTTGCATTGATTGTTTATCCACCGATGCCAACAAATATAGGAATGAATGAGAAAGAAAGTCTTGAGGAAAAGGCAAGAAAAGAAAACCATGTTAGCTGCTTCACTCGGGAAAGACAACCAAGTCTAAAGAAGCAGCAGACTGAAGAGAGTGAGGCTGACTATCAAGTGATTCGAGGAAGAGGCTATGATTTGCTTTATGGCTAAAGAACAAAATCACAGATCAAGAAGATGAGGTACACTCTAACTCATCTCATTCAGATTCAAGTGATAGTGACTTTGATACACACACTTCATCACCCACTGATCTTTATGATTCATTAGGAAAAATGATGAAAGATTTTGAACACAAAATCCTCACACATAATTAGGGATGACAATGGGACGGGTCAAAATTCATCCGCATTCAAAACTAATAATCGATGATCAGCGAGTCTAGACTCAGACAAATGGGTGATTAGAAGTCTCGGGTCCAAGGTTACAAAAACGTCCGCAATTAGGGATGGTGGGTCTCGGAGTCCAAAGGTCCGCCCGGAATGTAATGTTAATTTTTATTAAATTTTTAAATATATATTAAAATATTTTGCATTATTTACTTTAAAATTTGAGTATTATATGTTTAAAAATATTAGTTAATTACTTAATATAATATTATTTACTTTTAAAGTTTAATTTACTAATACAATATCTTGTAATATTCTACTTTGAATATTTATTTTAAGTATTAGTTGAGTCTTATGTAGTATAATAGTATTTGTTTTTTAAAATAAATCTTAATAGTAGCCAATTCTAAAAAAATAGTTATAATAAGTTGCATAATTATATTTATTTATTTTTTAACCTATGGCATTTGATTACTTTTGAAAAATTGGCCATAAATATAAAAATATAATTATTATAAATTAAAAAATATATTTGGTGGAGTCTAGACCCATGTTATGTTTTGCGAGGCGGGCGGGGTCTTGGGCGGGCGGGCCTGGGTCTTCTCCGCAAGTGGGTCCGGGTTTAGCTAAACTCCGCCTGCTAACATCCCTACACATAATTCTAAATGAGAAAATAGCGGCTTAAAAGCGCCAAAACTATGACTAACTAAAAGTGAGTACTGAGTCACATAGTTGATGAGAACATTGAAGCGGCGCTTCGAGAATGCCAAAATCATAGCAGGGATTAGCCGCTATAGAAAAGAGGCAAAAAGATCTCCAAATGTGATTTGCCTCATTTATAAAGAAAACATCCAAATCATTGGATGATCTTATCATCAAAAAGAATGTGGAGATAAAACGAGTGTATCGGGTTTAACTCCTTTGTGCAGTCAAACAACTCCAAGAGTGATTTTGGAAAATGGATCTTCAAACAATGAAGCATCTCAAAAATCCAAAACACCAAATGTTGCACCCACATTCACTCCTAAGCACAATCACAAACAAACTGGTCTTGGATACAACGAGAATGAAAACAACCAGTTTGAGTATCCGAGAGGACAATCGAAGAAAAAATCCACTAGAGTTCCTCAACAAACTCCAAAATGTAAAAAATACTCAGAAAAGCAAACAGAGCTACAAAAACCCCAGAAGTTTCATCAAAGAAACACACATGATAGGAATGGTAGAAACTATCCTAACTATGTTGATTGGAATAATGTGAAACATCAAAGAAAGACCAATGGAATACAAGCCTAGATGGCAAAGACATAAAACTTAGCAAAGGTCATTCTAAAGGAAAAAGAGCTAATATCAGCACACATATGCATCCAAGCACTACACTACAGAATTTTCACAACTATCCCAAGAAAGTGCTAAAACACACACATGTGCATACAAACAATAGAGATAGTTGTGCATGAACCTTAAAACCCCCTAGCAATTTGCTAATGTGCACTATGATTATGGCAATCGATAGATGACAACCTCTAGATTCAAGTCATTTCGCTATAGTTGGTTGGAACATCTTATAGCACTAACCCCTGGGTGACCAGTGCAAGTATGGGTACTTTTTTAAAACCCATTTCTTGATTGCAGTTCACGAAGCAAGAAAGTGCCAAGGAACCTCGATACATTGATAGCGGGTCGTTTAGACATAGCGAAAAACAAGAAAAACCTGTCAAGATTCGGAAGGAGATTAGAGGTGCAAAAGTCATATTTGGATGAAATGGCTCAAGGGAAATCAAATGCACAGGATCTATCAAGAAGAATGGATTGGAAATCACGTGAGTGCCGCTTATGTTGAAGGCTTCAACTTCAACTTGATAAAGATCGTGCAACCCGTGATAAAGGCTACAATGTGGATTCAATATGGGAGTGTGCCGTATCAAAGATGCTGAATCAAAGAAATAAGAGATCTCATCACACACCAAGACTTGTTCACTAGGCAAAGAGCACAAAACTTAATCAAGTTGGCTATGGCAATGTTGTCGAGTCATTCAATTTCAAGACAATCAACAAGTTTGCAAGGAGTCATCTTGTGTATGATTGCCGCATCTGTACAGCCAAGAATGCAGAGTGTATGTGATGCACGCCGTATGAGTAAAGCAAAATAAAATCTTCATTCAAGAATAAGCCAAGTCCTTCTTTCAACAAGGATATTACATCCGTTGCATGGATTTATTTCGTCTTGAACCACCAACATAAGTGGGAAAGAAATACACTCCATGGTGTAGATGACTATTCAAGATATACATGACAATCTTCATGTGTAAAAAGGCTTAAACTTTGCAAGTTACCCTACCATGAAAAGGGTTCAAAATGAAAAGAGCCAAACCATTATAAAGATATAGTCTGGATGCAGGAACCCAGCTTGTCAATGTGATAATAACTCAAAGATGCGGTTGAAAATAGAATTGCTCATGAAGTTATCTCATAAAGCAGTTAACCCACGTTAACGGAGCACAGCAAATGAATAGAACTTCAATAAGCCGCATGACCATGTTAGTCAAGCCAGATTGCCTAAGAGATTTCAATAAGCCATTAACACAACATGCTATACTCAAAATAGATGCATGATCAATGTGACATCGACCAAGACTCCCTATAAGATTCGGGATGCGAGAAAGCAAATGTTGGATATTTCGTGATATTTGGATGTAAATGTTTCATCCATAACAATGGCAAGATAATTTGAAGGCTTTTGATACTAAAGCCGATTAAGGTATCTTTTTGGGATACTCAAATCGAGATAAAGCCTATAGAGTGGTCAATAAAGATGATTATGGTCACGTTATAGTCTATCCACGGTTTTGATTTAACCCACGTGAAATGGAGTAAGACATTGAAGAGTTAATGACAGTTTCTAATCAAACCCAACATACGTAAAAGTCCTTATGTTGAAGTCGGCAAGAGCAAGCAACCCGCATTTAAGATGAGATAGTCAATCTCAAAGACAACCGAAAGTCTATAACTCGAATGAAGATGAAAGAGTCGCTCAAGATAACATAGTCAAAGAGACTACTAATCCATTGACTTACTCCAACCTAATGAGATGGGCCGAGAGATCATTCTAATTTAGTTAGTTATTGGAGATACAGAGATGGCATAAGAAATCCCGTGATCTCGGTGAGCATAAAGATGGAAGCAATGTTCACTTGTTTTATTTCCCAACAGCCTAAAAATATGTCTCAAGATCGATGACGCACATTGATTCAAGCCATGCAAGAAGAGTCAACCGCCAGCAAACAAAGTATGGGAATTATGAGGCCAAACCCATCAAAATGTACTTGGCACAAAATGAGTTTCGTAAACAAGATGAATGGTTACGATCCGCTGTAAGAAACAAAGCAAGACAGTAGCCAAAGGGTATCGCTAAGAAGATGGTATAGATTTTGATGAAAGCTTTGCCCTAAGCAGCATTGGAAGCAATAAGGATGTTTTAACGCTTATCTTGCACACAAAAACTAACTAATTAATGCGTAACTT